>JAKWBO010000399.1:0-49569 GCA_034336685.1 Luscinia luscinia
AAATTTCCCCAAATTTCCTCGATTTCCTCCTCGTTTTTCACTTTTTCCTCCCCAAATTTCCCAATTTTCCTCCCCAAATTTCCCAATTTCCCTAATTTTCACATTTTTATCCAAATTTTTCTCCCCAAATTTTCCCGATTTCCCCCAATTTTTCACATTTTTTCTCCCCAATTTTCCCCCATTTTAAATTTTTTTCCTCCCAAATTTCCCAATTTTTCTCTTTTCTCCCCAAATCTTTCTCCCCAAATTTTCCCGATTTCCCCAATTTTTCAGTTTTTCTCCCCAATTTTTCCCCATTTTTTACTTTTTTCCTCCCAAATTTCCCAATTTCCCCTCATTTTCACATTTTTTATCCAAATTTTTCTCCCCAAATTTCCCCAATTTCCTCCCTCATTTTTCACTTTTTTCCTCCCCAAATTTCCCAATTTTCCCCCCAAATTTCCCAATTTCCCCCATTTTTCACATTTTTATCCAAATTTTTCCTCCCCAAATTTTCCCAATTTCCCCCATTTTTCACATTTTTAATCCAAATTTTTCTCCCCAAATTTCCCAATTTCCTCCCTCCATTTTTCACTTTTTCCTCCCCAAATTTCCCAATTTTCCCCCAAATTTCCCAATTTTTCGCTTTTTCTCCCCAAATCTTTCTCCCCAAATTTTCCGATTTCCCCCAATTTTTCACTTTTTTCTCTCCAATTTTCCCCCATTTTAAATTTTTTCCTCCCCAAATTTCCCAATTCCCCCTCAATTTCCCAATTTCCCCATTTTTCACATTTTTTATCAAATTTTCCTCCCCAAATTTTCCCAAATTTCCCAATTTCCTCCTCGTTTTCACTTTTTCCCCAAAATTTCCCAATTTCCCCCCATTTTCACATTTTGTATCCAAATTTTTCTCCCCAAATTTCCCAATTTCCTCCCTCATTTTTCACTTTTTTTCCTCCCCAAATTTCCCAATTTTTCGCTTTTTTCTCCCTTAAATCCTTTCTCCCCAAATTTTCCGATTTCCCCAATTTTTCAGTTTTTTCTCCCCAATTTTCCCTCATTTTAAATTTTTTTCCCCCAAATTTCCCAAATTTTCCTTTTTTCCCCAAATTTTTCTTCCCAAATTTTCCCCCATTTTCTCCCAACTTTCCCTCCCCAATTTCCCCAAATTTCCCCAAATTTCCCTCCCCGCCCCGTTCCGGGTCCCTCCGCTCCTGCTCGGGATAATTGGGGCTTTGTTCTGGGAACAATGGGGCGGCGGGGCACCCAAAATTGGGGGGAACCCAAAATTGGGGGGGGAACCAAAAATTAGGGGGGGGGGGAGGGGCACCCAAAAACTGCGGGGGGGGAAACCAAAAAATGGGGGAAGGGCTAACAAAAATTTGGAGTGGCACCAAAAATTGGGGAGACCCAAAATTGGCAAGACTTCAAAAATGGGGGCATCCAAAAATTGGGGGAACCAAAATTGGGGAGAGGAAACCAAAAATTGGGAGGGAGGGAAAAAAATTTGGGGGGGACTCAAAAATGGGAGAGACCCAAAATTGGGGTGGGAATAAAAATTGGGGAGACCTAAAATGGGGGGAACCAAAAATGGGATAAGACCCAAAAATGGGGGGGACCCAAAATTGGGGGAACCAAAAATGGGATAAGACCCAAAAATGGGGGAACCCAAAATTGGGGGACCCAAAAATTGGGGGGAACCCAAAATTGGGGGACCCAAAAATTGGGGGGGACCCAAAAATTGAGGAGGAACCAAAAATTGGGGGAAGGACTCAAAAAATTGTGGGGGCAGGAGACCCAAAAATTTTGGGGGAACCAAAAATGGGAGAGACCCAAAAATTTGGGGGGAGGAGACCCAAAAATCGGGAGGGGAGGGAACCAAAAATTAGGGGGACTCAAAATCGGGGACGCCCAAAAATCGGGGGGGGGATATCAAAATTGGGGAACCTAAAAATGGGGGGGGAAATCCAAAAATTGGGGGGGAACCAAAAAAAAATTTGGGGGGGGAGGAGACCAAAAATTAGGAGGGGAACCAAAAATGGGAGAGGAACCCAAAATGGGGGACCCAAAAAATCGGGGGGGAAACCAAAAATCACGGGGGACCTCAAAATCGGAATTAAAAATTGGGGGGGGATCCAAAAATTGGGGGGGAGGGCAGTCGGATCCCAAAATTGCGAAAGAATTTTGGGAATCCCCCCCGAATTTTGGGAACTCTCGAAAATTTTTGGAATTTCCCTCTGAAATTTGGGAAACCCCCTCGGGAATTTTGGGAAACCCCCCAGGAATTTTGGGAAACCCCTGGAATTTTTGGGGCTCCCTCGGGAATTTTGGAAACCCCTGGAATTTTTGGGCCCTCCACTCGATAATTTTGGGAAACCCCTGGAATTTTTGGGGACCCCCTGGGAATTTTGGGAAACCCCTGGAATTTTTTGGGGCCCCCTCGGGAATTTTGGGAAACCCCTGGAATTTTTGGGGCCCCCTCGATAATTTTGGGAAACCCCTGGAATTTTTTGGGGACCCCCTGGGAATTTTGGGAAACCCCTGGAATTTTTGGGGCTCCCCTTAAGAATTTTGGGAAACCCCTGGAATTTTTGGGGCCCCCTCGGGAATTTTGGGAAACCCCTGGAATTTTTTTGGGCCCCCCCGGGAATTTTGGGAAACTCCCTGGAATTTTTGGGCCCCCTTAAGAATTTTGGGAAACCCCCTGGAATTTTTTGGGGCCCCCCCGGGAATTTTGGGAAACTCCTGGAATTTTTGGGGCCCCCCGGAATTTTGGGAAACTCCCTGGAATTTTTGGGGCCCCCCGGGAATTTTGGGAAACCCCTGGAATTTTTTAGGACCCCCTTGGGAATTTTGGGAAACCCCTGGAATTTTTGGGGCCCCCCGGAATTTTGGGCCCCCCCGCCGTGTCCGGCTCCGGTTCCAGTTCCGGTTCCGGTTCCCGGTAATTGCTGAGCAAATCTCGGGTGGGGCCGGAACCAAAAATCACCCGGGGGAGCCCAAAAATCACCCGGGACACCCAAAAATCACCCGGGACACCCCAAAAATCATCTGCGATCCCCAAAAATTCACCCGGGCACCCCCAAAAACACCAAAATTCACAAAAATCCCCCCAAAATCTCAATATTTTGGGTTTTGCTGCAGCCGAATACCGAGGGTAGACCTGGTGTCCCAGCATTTGGGGTCCCCAAAATCTTAATAAAATCCCCCAAAAATCACCTGGGGACCCCAAAATTCACCTGGGCACCCCAAAAACACCAAAACACCCAAAATTCACAAATATATCCCCCAAAATCTCAAAATTTTGGTTTTTCTGTAGCCAAATACCAAGGGTAGACCTGATGTCCCAAAATTTGGGGTCCCCAAAATCTTCACTAAATTCCCCCAAAATCACAAATAAATCCCCAAAAATCACCTGAGACACCCCAAAAATCATCTGGGGCACCCCAAAATCACCTCGGGCACACCAAAAACACCAAAACACCCAAAATTCACAAATAAATCCCCCCAAAAATCTCAAAATTTTGGGTTTCTCTGCAGCCGAATCCCAAGGGTGAGACCTGATGGCCCCAAAATTTGGGGTCCCCAAAATCTTAAATCCCCCAAAAATCACCTGGGACACCCCAAAAATCATCTGGGGCACCCCAAAATCATCTGGGGCACCCCAAAAAGTTCACCTGGGCACCCCAAAAAACACCAAAACACCCAAAATTCACTAAAAATCCCCCCCAAAATCTCAATATTTTGGTTTTTTTCTGCAGCCGAATCCCAAGGGTAGACCTGGTGTCCCAAAATTTGGGGTCCCCAAAATCTTCACTAAATTCCCCCAAAAATCACCTGAGACACCCCAAAAATCATCTGGGGCACCCCAAAATCACCTCGGGCACCCCAAAAAATACCAAAACACACAAAATTCATAAAAAAATCCCCCAAAATCTCAACATTTCGGGATTTTTCTGCAGCCGAATCCCAAGGGTAGACCTGGTGTCCCAAAATTTGGGGGTCCCCAAAATCTTCACTAAATTCCCCCAAAATCACAAATAAATCCCCAAAAATCACCTGAGACACCCCAAAAATCATCTGGGGCACCCCAAAATCACCTCAGGCACCCCAAAAACACCAAAACACACAAAATTCATAAAAAATCCCCAAAATCTCAACATTTCGGGTTTTTTCTGCAGCCGAATCCCAAGGGTAGACCTGGTGTCCTAAAACTTGCCATCCCCAAAATCTTCACTAAATTCCCCCAAAATTCACTTGCAATCCCCCAAAATCACCTGAGACACCCCAAAAATTCACCTCGGCACCCCAAAAAACACCAAAATTCACAAAAATCCCCCCAAAATCTCAACATTTCGGGATTTGCTGCAGCCGAATCCCAAGGGTAGACCTGGTGTCCCAAAATTTGGGGTCCCCAAAATCTTCACTAAATTCCCCCAAAAATCACCTGGGGGACCCCAAAATCACCTCGGGCACCCCAAAAATTCACCCGGGCACCCCAAAAATTCGCCTGGACACCCCAAAAACCACCAAAATTCACAAAATTCACAAATAAATCCCCCCAAAATCTCAAAATTTTGGTTTTTTCTGTAGCCAAATGTCCCAAAATTTGGGGTCCCCAAAATCTTCATTAAATTCTCTCCAAAATCACAAATAAATCCCCAAAAATCACCTGAGACACCCCAAAAATCATCTGGGAGACCCCAAAATCACCTCGGGCACACCAAAAAACACCAAAACACACAAAATCCCCCAAAATCTCAACATTTTGGGTTTTCTGCAGCCGAATAACGAGGGTAGACCTGATGGCCCAGCATTTGGGGTCCCCAAAATCTTCACTAAATTCCCCCAAAATCACCTGGGGACCCCAAAAATCACCTGAGACACCCCAAAAATCATCTGGGGCACCCCAAAAATTCACCCGGGCACCCCAAAAAACACCAAAACACCCAAAATTCGCTAAAAATCCCCCCAAAAATCTCAACATTTTGGGTTTTGCTGCAGCCAAATACCAAGGGTAGACCTGGTGTCCCAAAATTTGGGGTCCCCAAAATCTTCATTAAATTCTCTCCAAAATCACAAATAAATCCCCAAAAATCACCTCGGACACCCCAAAAATCATCTGGGGCACCCCAAAATCACCTCAGGCACCCCAAAAACACCAAAACACCCAAAATTCACAAAAATCCCCCAAAATCTCAAAATTTTGGGTTTTTTCTGCAGCCGAATCCCAAGGGTAGACCTGATGTCCCAAAACTTGGGGTCCCCAAAATCTTCATTAAATTCCCCCAAAATCACAAATAAATCCCCAAAAATCACCTGAGACACCCCAAAATCATCTGGGGCACCCCAAAATCACCGCGGGCACCCCAAAAACCCCAAAAACCCCAAAATTCACTAAAAATCCCCCAAAAATCTCAACATTTCGGGATTTTCTGCAGCCGAATCCCAAGGGTAGACCTGGTGTCCCAAAATTTGGGGTCCCCAAATCTTAATAAAATCCCCCAAAAATCACCTGAGACACCCCAAAAATCACCTGAGACACCCCAAAAATCATCTGGGAGACCCCAAATTCACCTCAGACACCCCAAAAAACCCCAAAACACCCAAAATTCACAAAATCCCCAAAATCTCAAAATTTTGGGTTTTTCTGCAGCCAAATCCCAAGGGTAGACCTGGTGTCCCAGCATTTGGGGTCCCCAAAATCTTCATTACATTCCCCCAAAATCACAAATAAATCCCCCAAAAATCACCTGAGACACCCCAAAAATCATCTGAGACACCCCAAAAATCACCTGGGGCACCCCAAAATCACCGCGGGCACCCCAAAAAACACCAAAACACCCAAAATTCACAAAAAATTCCCCCAAAAATCTCAATATTTTGGGTTTTTTCTGCAGCCGAATCCCAAGAGGTAGACCTGGTGTCCCAAAATTTGAGGGTCCCCAAATCTTCATTAAATTCCCCCAAAATCACAAATAAATCCCCAAAAATCACCTGAGACACCCCAAAAATCACCTGGGGGACCCCAAAATCACCTCAGGCACCCCAAAAAACACCAAAACACCCAAAATTCACAAAAATCCCCCAAAAATCTCAATATTTTGGGTTTTTCTGCAGCCAAATCCCAAGGGTAGACCTGGTGTCCCAGCATTTAGGGTCCCCAAAATCTTCATTAAATTCCCCAAAATCACAAATAAATCCCCAAAAATCACCTGGGACACCCCAAAAATCATCTGGGGACCCCAAATTCACCTCGGGCACCCCAAAAACCCCAAAAACCCCAAAATTCACTAAATCCCCCCAAAATCTCAACATTTCGGGATTTTCTGCCGCCCCGAATCCCGAGGGTAGACCTGATGTCCCAAAATTTGGGGTCCCCAAAATCACCCGGGCTGCAGCCAAAGGTAAACTGGGATGGACTGGGAGCGACTGGGATGGACTGGGAGGGACTGGGATAGACTGGGATGGACTGGGAGGGACTGGGAGGGACTGGGCTAGACTGGGATGGACTGGGATGGACTGGGAGGGACTGGGAGCGACTGGGAGGGAATTGCGATGGACTGGGATTGAACTGGGAGGGATTGGGAGGGAATTGGGATGGACTGGGATTGAACTGGGATAGACTGGGATGGACTGGGAGGGACTGGGATCGACTGGGAGGGAAATGGGATGGACTGGGATTGAACTGAGAGGGATTGGGAGGGACTGGGAGGGACTGGGATTGAACTGGGATAGACTGGGAGGGACTGGGATGGACTGGGAGGGAATTGGGATGGACTGGGATTGAACTGGGATGGACTGGGAGGGACTGGGATGGACTGGGAGGTCACTGATTTGAACTGGGAGTGCACTGGGCTGAACTGGTTTGAACTGGGACTGCACTGGGCTGAACTGGGAAGAGACTGGGTGGCACTGGGAGGGACTGAAAGAAACTGGGCCTTACTGGGCTGAACTGGTTTGAACTGGGAGGGCACTGGGAGTGCTCTGGGAGTGCACTGGGCTCAACTGGAAGGTCACTGGTTTGAACTGGGAGGCACTGGGCTGAACTGGGAAGAGACTGGGTGGCACTGGGAGGGACTGGGAGGAATTGGGCTTTACTGGGGCGGAACTGGTTTGAACTGGGAGTGCACTGGTTTGAACTGGGAGTGCACTGGTTGGAACTGGGAGGGCACTGGGCTCAACTGGAAGGTCACTGGTTTGAACTGGGAGGCACTGGGATGGACTGGGAGGGCACTGGTTTGAACTGGGAGGGACTGGGTTGAACTGGGCTGAACTGGGAGGGACGGGGCTGAACTGGGAGTGCACTGGTTTGAACTGGGAGGGAGTGGGCTGAACTGGGAGTGTACTGGTTTGAACTGGGAGTGCACTGGGAGTGTACTGGTTTTGAACTGGGAGGGAGTGGGCTGAACTGGGAGTGTACTGGTTTGAACTGGGAGTGCACTGGGCTGAACCGGGCTGAACTGGGAGTGCACTGGGCTGAACTGGGAGTGCTCTGCTTTGAACTGGGCTGAACTGGTTTGAACTGGGAGTGCTCTGGGCTGAACTGGGAGTGCTCTGGGAGTGCACTGGTCCGAACTGGTCCGAACTGGTTTGAACTGGGCGCGGCCCGGGCGCTCCGCGCGCATTTAAAGGGACAGGACACGTTCGTGCGCCCCTCCCCCACCGCTGCTCGGCATGGAGCGGCTGCTGCTGCTGCTGCTGGCCACTGGTTTGTACTGGTTTGTACTGGTTTGGACTGGGAGGGACCGGGGGCGCTGGGACAGGGCTGCTGCTGCTGCTGCTGGCCACTGGTTTGTACTGGTTTGTACTGGTTTGGACTGGGAGGGACTGGGAGAGACCCGGGGCGCTGGGAACAAACAGAGGGGGACACTGGGGGCACTGATTTGTACTGGTTTGTACTGGTTTGTACTGGGAGGGACCGGGGGCGCTGGGAAAGGGCTGCTGCTGCTGCTGCTGGCCACTGGTTTGTACTGGTTTGTACTGGTTTGTACTGGGAGAGACCGGGGGCGCTGGGACAGGGCTGCTGCTGCTGCTGCTGGCCACTGGTTTGTACTGGTTTGTACTGGTTTGTACTGGGAGAGACCGGGGGCGCTGGGACAGGGCTGCTGCTGCTGCTGCTGGCCACTGGTTTGTACTGGTTTGTACTGGTTTGTACTGGGAGAGACCCGGGGGCGCCGGGAAAGGGCTGCTGCTGCTGCTGCTGGCCACTGGTTTGTACTGGTTTGTACTGGTTTGGACTGGGAGGGACTGGGAGAGACCCGGGGCGCTGGGAACAAACAGAGGGGGACACTGGGGGCACTGGTTTGTACTGGTTTGTACTGGTTTGTACTGGTTTGTACTGGGAGAGACCGGGGGGCGCTGGGACAGGGCTGCTGCTGCTGCTGCTGGCCACTGGTTTGTACTGGTTTGTACTGGTTTTACTGGTTTGTACTGGGAGGGGACCGGGGGCGCTGGGACAGGGCTGCTGCTGCTGCTGCTGGCCACTGGTTTGTACTGGTTTGTACTGGTTTGGACTGGTTTGGACTGGGAGGGACCGGGGGCGCCAGGGACAGGGCTGCTGCTGCTGCTGCTGGCCACTGGTTTGTACTGGTTTGGACTGGTTTGTACTGGGAGGGACTGGGAGGGACCGGGGGCGCTGGGAGCAAACAGAGGGGGACACTGGGGCACTGGTTTGTACTGGTTTGTACTGGTTTGTACTGGGAGGGACCGGGGGCGCTGGGACAGGGCTGCTGCTGCTGGCCACTGCTTTGTACTGGTTTGTACTGGTTTGTACTGGTTTGTACTGGGAGGGACCGGGGGGGGGGCTGGGACAGGGCTGCTGCTGCTGCTGCTGGCCACTGGTTTGTACTGGTTTGTACTGGGAGGGACTGGGAGGGACTGGGAGAGACCAGGGGCGCTGGGAACAAACAGAGGGGGACACTGGGGCCACTGGTTTGTACTGGTTTGTACTGGGAGGGACTGGGAGGGACCGGGGGCGCTGGGACAGGGCTGCTGCTGCTGCTGCTGGCCACTGGTTTGTACTGGTTTGTACTGGTTTGTACTGGGAGGGACCGGGGGCGCTGGGACAGGGCTGCTGCTGCTGCTGCTGGCCACTGGTTTGTACTGGTTTGTACTGGTTTGTACTGGTTTGTACTGGTTTGTACTGGGAGAGACCCGGGGGGCGCTGGGACAGGGCTGCTGGTGCTGCTGGCCACTGGTTTGTACTGGTTTGGACTGGGAGGGACTGGGAGGGACCGGGGGCGCTGGGAACAAACAGAGGGGGACACTGGGGGCACTGGTTTGTACTGGTTTGTACTGGTTTGTACTGGGAGAGACCGGGGGCGCTGGGACAGGGCTGCGGGTGCTGCTGCTGGCCACTGGTTTGTACTGGTTTGTACTGGTTTGTACTGGGAGGGACCGGGGGGCGCTGGGACAGGGCTGCTGCTGCTGCTGCTGGCCACTGGTTTGTACTGGTTTGTACTGGGAGGGACCGGAGGGAACTGGGAGGGAAGTGGAATCGAACTGGGGGGAACTGGGGCGTGAACTGGGCCATACTGGGATGGAGCCAGAGGTGAACTGGGGACACTGGTTTGGACTGGTTTGGACTGGGAGGAACTGGGGTGAGTGGGAGGCAATTGAGTGGGTGGAACTGGTTTGTACTGGGAGGGTGAACTGGGGGCACTGGGAGGGACTGGGATGAACTGGGATGAACTGGGAGGGACTGGGAGGAACTGGGATGAACTGGGATGAACTGGGATGAACTGGGAGGGACTGGGAGGAACTGGGATGAACTGGGATGAACTGGGAGGAACTGGGAGGGACTGGGAGGAACTGGGATGAACTGGGATGGACTGGGAGGGACTGGGAGGAACTGGGAGGAACTAGGATGGACTGGGAGGGACTGGGAGGGACTGGGAGGGAAGCGAGAGGTCACTGGGAGCACTGGGGGGGAACTGGGATGAACTGGTTTGAACTGGGCTGAACTGAGATTCACTTTGAGGGCACTGGGCTGGACTGGTTTGAACTGGGATAAACTGGGATAAACTGGAATAAACTGGGATTCACTTTGAGGGCACTGGGCTGAACTGGTTTGAACTGGGATAAACTGGGATAAACTGGGATTCACTTTGAGGGCACTGGGCTGAACTGGTTTGAACTGGGATGAACTGGGATTCACTTTGGGGACACTGGGCTGAACTGGGAGATCACCAGTCCAAACTGGTTTCTACTGGTTTATACTGGCCTATACTGGTTGTAACTGGTTTCTAATTTTAACTGGTTTCCACTGGTTTCTACTGGTTTATACTGGTTGTAACTGGTCCTTACTGGTTTCTAGTGGTTCTTCTTGGTTTATACTGGTTTTCAGAGGTTTCTACTGGCTTTAACTGGTCCATACTGGTTTCTACTGGTCCATACCGGTTTCTACTGGTTTCTACTGATCCATAATGGTTTCTACCAGTTGTAACTGGTCCATACTGGTTGTAACTGGTTCATATGGTTTTAACCGTTTTCTACTGGCTTTAACTGGTCCATACTGGTTTTAACTGGCTTCTACTGGTCTATAATGATTTATACTGGTTGTAACTGGTCCGTACTGGTTTCTACTGCTTTAGAATGGTTCATACTGGTTTTAATTACTCCATACTGGTTTTGACTGGTTTCTACTGATTGTAACTGGTCTGTACTGGTTGGAACTGCTCCTTACTGGTTTACACTGGTTTGTAATGGTTTCTGCAGGTTGTAACTGGTCCATACTGGTTGTAACTGGTCCGTACTGGTTGTAACTGGTCCTTACTGATTTCTCCTGATTTATAATGGTTTCTACTGGTTTCTCTTGGTTTCTACTGGTTTTAACTGGTTTATACTGGCTTTAAGTGGTCCATACTTGTTTCTTCTGGTTTCTACTGGTTTCTACTGGCTTATACTGGTTTATACTGGTTTATACTGGTTTATAATGCTTTCTCCTGGTTGTAATCTGTTCATACCGGTTCTAACTGGTCCATATGGCTTTAACTGGTTTATACTGGTTTCTACTGGTCTATAATGATTTATACTGATTGTAAATGGTCTTTACCAGTTGTAACTGGTTTATATTGGTTCTAACTGGCTTATAATGGTTTATACTGGTTCTAACTCCTTTATACTGGTTTCTCCTGGTTTATACTGGTTCTAACTGGTTTATACTGGTTCTAACTGGTTTATAATGGGTTCTCCTGGTTTATACTGGGTCTAACTGGTTTATAATGGTTTCTACTGATTCTATCTGGTTTATACTGGTTTATACTGGTTTATACTGGTTCTAACAGGTTTAAACCGGTTCTAACTGATTTATATTCATTCTAACTGGTTTATACTGGTTCTAACTGGTTTATACGGGTTGTAACTGGTTTATACTGGTTTATACGGGTTGTAACTGGTTTATAGGGGTTGTAACCGGTTTATAGGGGCTGTAACTGGTTTATAGGGGTTGTAACTGGTTTATACTGGTTGTAACTGGTTTATACGTGTTGTAGCTGGTTTATACGGGTTGTAACCGGTTTATAGGGGTTGTAACTGGTTTATACGGGTTGTAGCTGGTTTATACTGGTTGTAACTGATTTATACGGGTTGTAACTGGTTTATACGGGTTGTAGCTGGTTTATACTGGTTGTAACTGATTTATACGGGTTGTAACTGGTTTATACGGGTTGTAACTGGTTTATAGGGGCTGTAACTGATTTATACGGGTTGTAACTGGTTTATACGGGTTGTAACTGGTTTATACGGGTTGTAACCGGTTTATAGGGGCTGTAACTGGTTTATAGGGGTTGTAACTGGTTTATACTGGTTGTAACTGGTTTATACGTGTTGTAGCTGGTTTATACGGGTTGTAACCGGTTTATAGGGGTTGTAACTGGTTTATACGGGTTGTAGCTGGTTTATACTGGTTGTAACTGATTTATACGGGTTGTAACTGGTTTATACGGGTTGTAACTGGTTTATACGGGTTGTAACTGGTTTATACGGGTTGTAACCGGTTTATAGGGGCTGTAACTGGTTTATAGGGGTTGTAACTGGTTTATACTGGTTGTAACTGGTTTATACGTGTTGTAGCTGGTTTATACGGGTTGTAACCGGTTTATAGGGGTTGTAACTGGTTTATACGGGTTGTAGCTGGTTTATACTGGTTGTAACTGATTTATACGGGTTGTAACTGGTTTATACGGGTTGTAGCTGGTTTATACTGGTTGTAACTGATTTATATTGGTTCTAACTGTTTTTTACTGGTTCTAACTGGTTTACATGGGTTATAGCTGGTGTATAGTGGTTGTAACTGGTCCGTACTGGTTCTAACTGGTGTGTACTGGTGCGCAGCGGCCGCCGGGCTGGACGAGAACCGCATCGTGGGCGGGGCCAGGTGCGAGCGGGGGCTGCACCGTACTCAGGTGCTGCTGCTGCAGCCGGGGGCGCCATCCACTGCGGGGGGTGCTGATCGGCCGGAGCTGGGTGCTGACGGCGGCGCACTGCCACACCGACAGGTGAGGTACACCTGAGATACACCTGGGTACAGGTGAGGTACACCTGGGCACACCTGAGATACACCTGGGTACACCTGGGATACACCTGGGCACACCTGGGCAGTGCCATCCACTGCGGGGGGTGCTGATCGGCCGGAGCTGGGTGCTGACGGCGGCGCACTGCCACACCGACAGGTGAGGTACACCTGGGCACAGGTGAGGTACACCTGGGTACACCTGGGCACACCTGGGCACACCTGGGCACACCTGGGCACACCTGGGATACACCTGGGTACACCTGGGCACACCTGGGCACACCTGGGATACACCTGGGCACACCTGGGATACACCTGGGCACACCGGGGCACACCTGGGCAGTGCCATCCACTGCGGGGGGTGCTGATCGGCCGGAGCTGGGTGCTGACGGCGCGCACTGCCACACCGACAGGTGAGGTACACCTGGGCACAGGTGAGGTACACCTAGGTACACCTGGGCACACCTGGGATACACCTGGGATACACCTGGGCACACCTGGGCACACCTGAGATACACCTGGGTACACCTGGGTACACCTGGGCACACCTGGGCACACCTGGGTACACCTGGGATACACCTGGGCACACCTGGGTACACCTGGGCACACCTGGGCACACCTGGGTACACCTGGGATACACCTGGGCACACCTGGGTACACCTGGGCACACCTGGGCACACCTGGGTACACCTGGGATACACCTGGGTACACCTGGGCACACCTGGGCACACCTGGGATACACCTGGGATACACCTGGGCACACCTGGGCACACCTGGGATACACCTGGGTACACCTGGGATACACCTGGGCACACCTGGGCACACCTGGGCACACCTGGGCACACCTGGGATACACCTGTGATACACCTGGGCACACCTGGGCACAGCTGGGCACACCTGGGATACACCTGTGCTCACCTGTACCCACCTTTACCTATCCCAGCTGTATTCACCTGCCCGAGGTGTGTTTATTCCCCCTGCCCCAGGTGTGTTTATTCCCCTGCCCCAGGTGTGTTCACCCGCCCCAGGTGTATTTACCCGCCCCAGGTGTATTTACCTGCCCCAGGTGTGTTCACCCGCCCCAGGTGTATTTACCTGCCCCAGGTGTGTTTACCTGCCCCAGGTGTATTTACCCGCCCCAGGTGTATTTACCTGCCCCAGGTGTATTTACTCACCTGCCCCAGGTGTGTTTACTCACCTGCCCCAGGTGTATTCCCCTGCCCCAGGTGTGTTTATTCACCTGCCCCAGCTGTATTCACCTGCCCGAGGTGTGTTTATTCCCCTGCCCCAGGTGTGTTTATTCCCCTGCCCCAGGTGTGTTTACCTGCCCCAGGTGTATTTACCCGCCCCAGGTGCATTCACCTGCCCCAGGTGTACTTACCTGCCCCAGGTGTGTTCACCTGCCCCAGCTGTATTCACCTGCCCCAGGTGTACTTACCTGCCCCAGGTGTATTTACCCGCCCCAGGTGTATTTACCTGCCCCAGGTGTATTTACCTGCCCCAGGTGAGCTCACCTGCCCCAGGTGTGTTTATTCCCCTGCCCCAGGTGTATTTACCCGCCCCAGGTGTATTTACCTGCCCCAGGTGTGTTCACCTGCCCCAGGTGTGTTTACTCACCTGCCCCAGGTGTGTTTACTCACTCGCCCCAGGTGTGTTTATTCCCCTGCCCCAGGTGTATTTACCTGCCCCAGGTGTATTTACCCGCCCCAGGTGTGTTCCCCTTCCCCAGGTGTGCTTACTCACCTGCCCCAGGTGTGCTCACCCGCCCCAGGTGTATTTACCTGCCCCAGGTGTATTCACCTGCCCCAGGTGTATTTACCTGCCCCAGGTGTGTTTACCTGCCCCAGGTGAGCTCACCTGCCCCAGGTGTGTTTATTCCCCTGCCCCAGGTGCATTCCCTGCCCCAGGTGTATTTACCTGCCCCAGGTGTGTTTATTCCCCTGCCCCAGGTGTATTTACCTGCCCCAGGTGTATTCACCTCCCCCAGGTGTATTTACCTGCCCCAGGTGTGTTTATTCCCCGCCCCAGGTGTATTTACCTGCCCCAGGTGTGTTCACCCGCCCCAGGTGTATTTACCTACCCCAGGTGTGTTTATTCCCCTGCCCCAGGTGTATTTACCTGCCCCAGGTGTGTTCCCCTTCCCAGGTGAATTCCCCTTCCCCAGGTGTATTTACCTGCCCCAGGTGAGCTCACCTGCCCCAGGTGTATTTACCTGCCCCAGGTGTGTTTACTCACCTGCCCCAGGTGTATTTACCCGCCCCAGGTGTGTTTACCTGCCCCAGGTGCATTCCCCTGCCCCAGGTGTGTTCCCCTTCCCCAGGTGTGTTTACCTGCCCCAGGTGAGCTCACCTGCCCCAGGTGTGTTCCCCTTCCCCAGGTGTATTCACCTGCCCAGGTGAGCTCACCTGCCCCAGGTGTGTTTATTCACCTGCCCCAGGTGCATTCCCCTGCCCCAGGTGTATTCACCTGCCCCAGGTGTATTTACCTGCCCCAGGTGTATTCACCTGCCCCAGGTGTATTTACCTGCCCCAGGTGTGTTTATTCCCCTGCCCCAGGTGTATTTGCCTGCCCCAGGTGTATTTACCTGCCCCAGGTGTGTTTACCTGCCCAGGTGAGCTCACCTGCCCCAGGTGTATTCACCTGCCCCAGGTGTGTTTACCTGCCCCAGGTGCATTTACCTGCCCCAGGTGTGTTTGTTCACCCGCCCCAGGTGTGTTTGTTGACCTTCCCCAGCTGTATTCACCTGCCCCAGGTGTGTTTATTCCCCTGCCCCAGGTGTATTTACCTGCCCCAGGTGTGTTTACCTGCCCCAGGTGCATTCACCTGCCCCAGCTGTGTTTATTCCCCTGCCCCAGATGTATTTACTCACCCACCCCAGGTGTGTTTATTCACCTGCCCCAGGTGTGTTTACCCGCCCCAGGTGTATTTACCTGCCCCAGGTGTATTCACCTGCCCCAGGTGTGTTTATTCCCCTGCCCCAGGTGTGTTCACCTGCCCCAGGTGTATTTACCTGCCCCAGGTGTGTTTACCTGCCCCAGGTGCATTTCCCTGCCCCAGGTGTGTTTATTCACCTGCCCCAGGTTTGTTTACGTGCCCCAGGTGTGTTTACCTGCCCCAGGTGTGTTTACCTGCCCCAGGTGCATTCCCCTGCCCCAGGTGTGTTTACTCACCTGCCCCAGGTGCATTCACCTGCCCCAGGTGTGTTCACCTGCCCCAGGTATTTTTATTCCTTTGCCCCAGGTGCATTCCCCTGCCCCAGGTGCATTCACCTGCCCCAGGTGTGTTCACCTGCCCCAGGTATTTTTATTCCTTTGCCCCAGGTGCATTCCCCTGCCCCAGGTGCATTCCCCTGCCCCAGGTGTGTTTGTTCACCCGCCCCAGGTGTGTTTGTTGACCTGCCCCAGGTGTGTTCACCTGCCCCAGGTGTATTCACCTGCCGCAGAAGTGTTTATTCCCCCGCCCCAGGTGTGTTTACCTGCCCCAGGTGTATTTACCCGCCCCAGGTGTGTTCCCCTTCCCCAGGTGTATTCCCCTTCCCCAGGTGTGTTTACCTGCCCCAGGTGAGCTCACCTGCCCCAGGTGTATTTACCCGCCCCAGGTGTATTCACCTGCCCCAGGTGTATTTACCTGCCCCAGGTGTATTTACCTGCCCCAGGTGTATTCACCTGCCCCAGGTGTGTTCACCTGCCCCAGGTGTGTTTACCTGCCCCAGGTGTATTTACCTGCCCCAGGTGAGCTCACCTGCCCGCTTTACCTGCAGCCAGCTGCGCGTGCTGCTGGGCGAGCACAGCCTGAAGGAGCGCGAGGGGGCGGAGCAGTGCCTCACCTGGGCGCGCGCCTTCGTGCACCCGCGCTACCTGCCCGGCCGCCATGACAGTGACGTCATGCTGCTGCGCCTGCGCAGCCCCGCCCGCCTCAGCCCGCGCGTGCGCCCCGTGGCGCTGCCCCCGCAGGTGCCCCCAGGTAGGGGACAGGTGCGTGGTGTCCGGCTGGGGCAGCACGCGCAGCCCGCAAGGTGAGACGCACCTGGGGGACAGGTGAGGGGGAGGGAGGGACGGGGAGGGGTGGGGACACACCTGGGGACAGGTGAGGGGTGGAGACACAGCTGGGGGACAGGTGAGGGGAGGGAGGGACGGGGAGGGGGTGGGAGGGACAGGGGAGGGGGAGGACACACCTGGGACAGGTGAGGGGTGGGGACACACCTGGGGGAGAGGTGGGGGGGAGGGACAGGTGAGGGGTGGGTGGGACAGGTGGGGGATGAGGACATACCTGGGGGACAGGTGAGGGGGGAGGGGAGGGAGGGACGGGGAAGGGGTGGGGGGATAGGTGAGGGGTGGGGACACACCTGGGGACAGGTGACGGGGGGAGAGGGACGGGGAGGGGTGGGGACACACCTGGGGGACAGGTGAGGGGGGGGGAGAGGGAGGGGTGGGGGACACACCTGGGGGACAGGTGAGGGGTGGGGAGGGACGGGGGAGGGGTGGGGGGACAGGTGAGGGGTGGGGACACACCTGGGGACAGGTGAGGGGTGGGGACGCACCTGGGGAACAGGTGAGGGTGGAGGGACACACCTGGGGGACAGGTGAGGGGGGAGGGAGGGACGGGGGAGGGTGGGGACACACCTGGGGACAGGTGAGGGGTGGGGGGACAGGTGTGGGGGACAGGTGACGGGGTGGGGAGACACCTGGGGACAGGTGAGGGGTGGGGGGACAGGTGAGGGGTGGGGACACACCTGGGGACAGGTGAGGGGGTGTGGGGGTCACCTGTCCTTCACCTGTCCTACACCTGTCCCATCCATTTCACCTGTCCCTCACCTGTCCCATCCATCCCCACCTGTGCTACACCTGCCCCACACCTGTCACACCTGCCCCATCCATCCCCACCTGTCCCACACCTGTCACACCTGCCCCATCCATCCCCACCTGTCCCACACCTGTCACACCTGTCCCCGCTCTCACCTGTCCCATCCATCCCCACCTGTCCCACACCTGTCACACCTGTCTCATCCATCTCACCTGTCCCATCCATCCCCACCTGTCTCTCACCTGTCACACCTGTCTCATCCATCTCACCTGCCCCATCCATCCCCACCTGTCACACACCTGTCACACCTGTCTCATCCATCTCACCTGTCCCATCCATCCCCACCTGTGCTACACCTGTCACACCTGTCACACCTGTCCCATCCATCTCACCTGTCCCACACCTGTCACACCTGTCCCATCCATCCCCACCTGTCCCACACCTGTCTCTCACCTGTCACACCTGTCCCACCCATCTCACCTGTCCCATCCATCCCCACCTGTCTCTCACCTGTCACACCTGTCCCCCGCTCTCACCTGTCCCAGGTGCGTTCGGACGTGCTGCAGTGTGGGGAGGTGTTCACCTGGTCCAACGCTGCCTGCGCTCACCTGTACCCAGGTGCCATCACTCTAACATGCTTTGCGCCGGCGGCCGCCCCGGCGACAGCACCGACTCCTGCCAGGTGCGCTTCCAGGTGTGGGGGGAGGCACACCTGAGGGGGTGGGGGGGGTCAGGTGAGTGTGGGGACTCACCTGTAGGGGGTAGAATGGGTGGGACACACCTGGGGACTCACCTGTATGGGCAAGAGGGGTTGGACTCACCTGTGTGGGGGACTCACCTGTATGGAGGGGGCTCACCTGTGTGGGGGACTCACCTGTATGGGAGGGACTCACCTGTATAGAGGGACTCACCTGTATGGGGGATAATGAGTGGGACACACCTGTGGGGACTCACCTGTATGGAGAGGACTCACCTGTATGGGGAGGACTCACCTGTATGGAGGGGACTCACCTGTATGGAGGGACTCACCTGTATGGGAGGGACTCACCTGTATAGAGGGGACTCACCTGTATGGGGGATAATGAGTGGGACACACCTGTGGGGACTCACCTGTATGGAGAGGACTCACCTGTATGGGGAGGACTCACCTGTATGGGGGACTCACCTGTATGGAGAGAACTCACCTGTGTGTGGGGGACTCACCTGTATAGAGGGGACTCACCTGTGTGGGGGGACTCACCTGTATGGAGGGACTCACCTGTGTGTGGGGACTCACCTGTATGGGGGAACTCACCTGTATTGGGGGACTCACCTGTATGGGGGACTCACCTGTATGGGGAACTCACCTGTATGGGGGGACTCACCTGTATGGAGGGACTCACCTGTATGGGGGACTCACCTGTATGGAGGGGACTCACCTGTATGGGGGACTCACCTGTATGGGGGACTCACCTGTATGGAGGACTCACCTGTGTGGGGGGACTCACCTGTGTGTGGGGACTCACCTGTATAGAGGGGACTCACCTGTATGGAGGGGACTCACCTGTGTGGGGGGACTCACCTGTATGGAGGGACTCACCTGCATGGAGGGACTCACCTGTATGGGGGACTCACCTGTATGGGGGACTCACCTGTGTGGGGGACTCACCTGTATAGAGGGACTCACCTGTATGGAGGACTCACCTGTATGGGGGGACTCACCTGTATGGGGGGACTCACCTGAGTGGGGGATTTACCTGTATGGGGGGACTCACCTGTATGGGGAACTCACCTGTATGGAGGGGACTCACCTGTATGGGGGACTCACCTGTATTGGGGAACTCACCTGTGTGGGGACTCACCTGTATGGGGGGACTCACCTGTATGGGGGACTCACCTGTATGGGGGACTCACCTGTATGGAGGGACTCACCTGTATGGGGGACTCACCTGTATGGGGGGACTCACCTGTATGGAGGGGACTCACCTGTATGGGGGACTCACCTGTATGGAGGAACTCACCTGTATGGAGGGGACTCACCTGTATGGGGGACTCACCTGTATGGGAGGGACTCACCTGTATGGGGGACTCACCTGTATGGAGGGACTCACCTGTATGGAGGAACTCACCTGTATGGGGGGACTCACCTGTATGGGGGGGACTCACCTGTATGGAGGGACTCACCTGTATGGGGGACTCACCTGTATGGGGGAACTCACCTGTATGGAGGGGACTCACCTGTATGGGGGAACTCACCTGTATGGGGGAACTCACCTGTATGGGGGGACTCACCTGTATGGGGGACTCACCTGTATGGAGGAACTCACCTGTATGGAGGGACTCACCTGCATGGGGGGACTCACCTGTATGGAGGGACTCACCTGTATGGGGGACTCACCTGTATGGAGGGGACTCACCTGTGTGGGGGACTCACCTGTATGGAGAGAACTCACCTGCATGGGGGACTCACCTGTATGGAGGGGACTCACCTGTATGGAGGGACTCACCTGTATGGGGAGGACTCACCTGTATGGGGGACTCACCTGTATGGAGGGAACTCACCTGTATGGGGGGACTCACCTGTATGGGGGACTCACCTGTATGGAGGGACTCACCTGTATGGGGGGACTCCACCTGTATGGGGGACTCACCTGTATGGGGGGACTCACCTGTATGGAGAGAACTCACCTGTATGGGGGGACTCACCTGTATGGGGGGACTCACCTGTATGGAGAGAACTCACCTGTATGGAGGGAACTCACCTGTATGGAGGGGACTCACCTGTATAGAGGGGACTCACCTGTATGGAGGAACTCACCTGTATGGAGGGACTCACCTGTATGGGGGACTCACCTGTATGGGGGACTCACCTGTATGGAGGGACTCACCTGTATGGGAGGGACTCACCTGTATGGGGGGACTCACCTGTGTGTGGGGACTCACCTGTATGGGGGACTCACCTGTGTGGAGGGACTCACCTGTATGGGGGGACTCACCTGTATGGGGGACTCCACCTGTATGGAGGGGACTCACCTGTATGGGGGACTCACCTGTATGGGGGACTCACCTGTATGGGGGAACTCACCTGTATGGGGGGACTCACCTGTGTGGGGGACTCACCTGTGTGTGGGGGACTCTCACCTGTATGGGGGGACTCACCTGTGTGGGGGACTCACCTGTATGGGGGACTCACCTGTATGGGGGATAATGAGTGGGACACACTTGTGGGGACTCACCTGTATGGGCAAGAGGGGTTGGACTCACCTGTATGGGGGACTCCACCTGTATGGGGGACTCACCTGTATGGGGGACTCATCTGAGTGGGGGACTCACCTGTGTGGGGAGACTCACCTGTATGGGGGACTCACCTGTATGGGGGACTCACCTGTATGGGAAGGACTCACCTGTATGGGGGGACTCACCTGTATGGAGGGGACTCACCTGTATGGGGGGACTCACCTGTATGGGGGACTCACCTGTATGGGGGGACTCACCTGTGTGGGGGACTCACCTGTATGGGGGACTCACCTGAGTGGGGGACTCACCTGTATGGGGGATAATGAGTGGGACACACCTGTGGGGACTCACCTGTATGGAGGGACTCACCTGTGTGGGGGACTCACCTGCATGGAGGGACTCACCTGTATGGGGATGAAGGAGTGGAACACACCTGGGGATCACCTGTCTCACCTGTCTCACCTGTGCCTCACCTGTCTCACCTGTGTCTCACCTGTATGGGGATGAAGGAAGGGAACACACCTGTGTCTCACCTGTGTCTCACCTGTCTCACCTGTGTCTCACCTGTCTCACCTGTGCCTCACCTGTGTCTCACCTGTGTCTCACCTGTGTGGGGATGAATGGGAGGGAACACACCTGGGGATCACCTGTGGGGCCTCCTGTCTCACCTGTGTCTCACCTGTGTGGGGATGAAGGAGTGGAACACACCTGGGGATCACCTGTGGGGCCTCACCTGTCTCACCTGTGCCTCACCTGTGTGGGGATGAATGGGAGGGAACACACCTGGGGATCACCTGTGGGGCCTCCCCTGTCTCACCTGTGTCTCACCTGTATGGGGATGAAGGGAGTGGAACACACCTGGGGATCACCTGTGGGGCCTCACCTGTCTCACCTGTGCCTCACCTGTGTGGGGATGAAGGAGTGGAACACACCGGGGAAACACCTGTGGGGCCTCACCTGTCTCACCTGTGTCTCACCTGTATGGGATGAATGAGAGGGGAACACACCTGGGGATCACCTGTGTCTCACCTGTCTCACCTGTGTCTCACCTGTATGGGGATGAAGGGAGTGGAACACACCTGGGGATCACCTGCGTCTCACCTGTCTCACCTGTGCCTCACCTGTGTGGGGATGAAGGGAGTGGAACACACCAGGGAAACACCTTTGGGGTCTCACCTGTCTCACCTGTCTCACCTGTAATGGGATGAAGGGAGTGGAACACACCTGTGCCCTCACCTGTGGGGCCTCACCTGTCTCACCTGTGTCTCACCTGTATGGGGATGAATGGGAGGAAACACACCTGTGCCTCACCTGTGGGGCCCCACCTGTCTCACCTGTGTCTCACCTGTGTCTCACCTGCGCAGGGGCGACTCCGAGGGCCCGACTGGTGTCGCGGGGGGAGTACCTGCAGGGCGTGGTCTCCTGGGGGCTGCAGGTGTCTGCGGCCAGGAGGAAGCCAGGTGTGTACAGCAGCGTCCTGCGCCTTCACCGCCTGGATCCGCCGCACCATCCAGCGCCCACGGCGGCGGCGAGGCACCGCGCTCACCTGAGACACCTGGGGCGCACCTGGGCGACACCTGGGGGGCACCTGGGGGCACCGGCGCTCACCTGAGACACCTGGGCTCACCTGGGGGCACCTGGGGGCTCCTTCTGACACCTGGGGCTCACCTGAGACACCTGGGGCGCACCTGGGGGGCACCTGGGGGGCTCCTTGTGACACCTGCGCTCACCTGAGACAGCTGGGCGCACCTGGGGAGCACCTTGGGGCACCTGGGGGCTCCTTGTGACACCTGGGGCTCACCTGAGACACCTGGGTGCACCTGGGGGGCACCTGGGGGAGCTCCTTCTCTGACACCTGGGGCTCACCTGAGACACCTGGGGCGCACCTGGGGGCACCTGGGGGCTCCTTAGCGACACCTGGGGCTCACCTGAGACACCTGGGGGCGCACCTGGGGAGACACCTGGGGAGCACCTGGGGGCTCCTTGTGACACCTGGGGCTCACCTGAGGGACACCTGGGCACACCTGGGGCTCACCTGGAGGCGCCTGGGGGGCTCTCGGCCTCACCTGTAACACCTGAAGGGCTCCTTTTAACACCTGAGTGGTTTTCTTGACTTCACCTGCTACACCTGAGGGGCTGCTTGTAACACCTGGGGGGTCACCTGGGGGGCATCTGGGGGTCACCTGAGCACACCTGGGGGGTCACCTGAACACACCTGGGGTCACCTGTGCACACCTGGGGGCACCTGAGCACACCTGGGGGCACCTGAGCACACCTGAGCACACCTGGGGGGCATCTGGGGGTCACCTGAACACACCTGGGGGTCACCTGAGCACACCTGGGGGCACCTGGGGTCACCTGAGCACACCTGGGGGGCATCTGGGGGTCACCTGTCACACCTGTGCACACCTGGGGTTCACCTGAGCACACCTGAGCACACCTGGGGGGCATCTGGGGGTCACCTGTGCACACCTGGGGGGCACCTGAGGGTCACCTGTCACACCTGTGCACACCTGGGGGTCACCTGTGCACACCTGGGGGGCACCTGGGGGTCACCTGAGCACACCTGAGCACACCTGAGCGCACCTGGGTGGCTCCTTGTAACACCTGGGATTCACCTGAGCACACCTGGGGTTCACCTGAGCACACCTGAGCACACCTGAGCACACCTGGGGGTCACCTGAGCACACCTGAGCACACCTGAGCACACCTGGGGGTCACCTGAGCACACCTGGGTGTCCCGGCACGAACTCCGAATCCTCCAGCCCCTCCCCCTTTTCCCACCAGGAAAATGAGAAAAAATGGCGAAAAATGGGAAACGTGAGGGGAAAATGGCGGGAAATGTGAGGGGAAATGGCGGGAAATGTGAGAGGGAAAATGGCGGGAAATGTGAGGGGAAATGGCGGGAAAATGTGAGGGGAATTGGCGGGGAAATGTAAGGGGGAAATGGCGGAAATGTGAGGGAAATGGCGGGAAATGTGAGGGGAAATGGCGGAAATGTGAGGGGGGAAATGGCGGGAAACGTGAGGGGAAAATGGCGGGAAATGTGAGGGGAAATGGCGGGAAATGTGAGGGGAAATGGCGGAAATGTGAGGGGAATTGGCAGGAAATGTGAGGGGAAATGGGGCGGGAAAACGTGAGGGGGAATTGGCGGGAAACGTGAGGGGGAAATGGCGGGAAATGTGAGGGAAAATGGCGGAAATGTGAGGGGTAAATGGCGGGAAATGTGAGGGAAAATGGCGGGAAATGTGAGGGGTAAATGGCGGAAATGTGAGGGGTAAATGGCGGAAATGTGAGGGAAAATGGCGGAAATGTGAGAGGAAATGTTCCCAGTTTGTTCCCAGTTTGTTCCCAGTTTGTTCCCAGTGCTCCCAGTTCGGTTTCTGAGCTGCCCCCCAGTTCCAGCCATGACGTCACCCCTCCCCCAGCCAATCAGACGCTCCAAAGGGGGGGCGGAGCCAGACGTGCTCTGAGCTCTGATTGGTCTTTATTGCAAAGGGAGGGGTCAGGGGTCACTCAGGGGTCACAGGAGGGTCAGGGGTCAGTCAGGGGTCAAGGGTCACTCAGGGGTCACAGGAGGGGTCAGGGGTCACTCAGGGGTCACAGGAGGGGTCAGGGGTCACTCAGGGTCAGGGGTCACTCAGGGGGTCACAGGAGGGGTCAGGGGTCACTCAGGGGTCACTCAGGGGTCACTCGGGGAGTCAGAGGTCATTCAGGGTCACAGGAGGGGTCAGGGGTCAGTCAGGGGGTTCAGTGGTCACCGAGGGGTCACAGTTGGGGTCAGTGGTCACTCGGGGTCACACCGGAGGTTGCTCGGGGTCACTCCGGGGTCACAGTCGGGGTCAGTGGTCACTCGGGTCACTCGGGGCGGCACTCAGGGTCGGTGGTCACTCAGTGGTCACTCGGGGTCACTCAGTGGTCACTCGGGGTCACTCAGTGGTCACTCGGGCTGGCACTCGGGGTCGGTGGTCACTCGGGGTCACTCGGGGTCACTCGGGGTCACTCAGTGGTCACTCGGGCCGGCACTCGGGGTCGGTGGTCACTCGGGCCGGCACTCGGGTCGGTGGTCACTCGGTGGTCACTCGGGGCGGCACTCGGGGTCAGCGGTCACTCGGGGTCAGCGGTCACTCGGGGTCAGTGGTCACTCGGTGGTCACTCAGTGGTCACTCGGGGCGGCACTCGGGGTCGGCGGTCACTCGGGGTCGGTGGTCACTCAGGCCGGCACTCGGGGTCACTCAGGTCGCTCGGTGGTCACTCAGGTCACTCCGTGGTCACTCGGGGTCACTCAGGCCGGCACTCGGGGTCGGCGGTCACTCCCTCGGGCGCCCGATGACCGCCCGGATCCAGGCCAGCTCGGGCTGGACACGCGCTGTACACGCCCGGCCGGCCGCGCTGACCGCACGGGTGCTCCCCCAGGACACCACGGCCTGCAGCTGACCCCCGACACACCAGGGGGACCCCCCGAGTCACCCTGGGGACACAGGACACCGAGGGGACACTGGGGACACTGGGGACACTGGGGACTTTGGGGACATTGGGGACATTGGGGACACTGGGGACATTGGGGACAGTGGGGACACAGGACACCGAGGGGACACTGGGGACACTGGGGACACTGGGGACACTGGGGGATTGGGGACAGTGGGGACATTTGGGGGACATTGGGGACATTGGGGACATTGGGGGATTGGGGACACTGGGGACACTGGGGACACTGGGGGACATTGGGGACAGTGGGGACACAGGACACCGAGGGGACAGCGGGGGACAGTGGGGACACTGGGGGACAGTGGGGACACTGGGGACACTGGGGGACACTGGGGGATTGGGGACATTGGGGACAGTGGGGACAGTGGGGACATTGGGGACAGTGGGGGATTGGGGACATTGGGGGACACTGGGGGACACTGGGGACACTGGGGGACACTGGGGACATTGGGGACACTGGGGGACAGTGGGGACACTGGGGACAATGGGGGATTGGGGGACATTGGGGGACACTGGGGACATTGGGGACACTGGGGGGATTGGGGACACTGGGGACAGTGGGGACATTGGGGACATTGGGGACAGTGGGGACACTGGGGACATTGGGGACATTGAGGGCATTGGGGACACTGGGGGACATTGGGGGATTGGGGGATTGGGGACACTGGGGACACTGGGGGACACTGGGGGATTGGGGACAGTGGGGACACTGGGGGCACTGGGGGACAGTGGGGGACATTGGGGGACATTGGGGGACACTGGGGACATTGGGGACATTGGGGACATTGGGGGATTGGGGACAGTGAGGACATTGGGGGACATTGGGGGATTGGGGGACATTGGGGACATTGGGGACACAGGACACCGAGGGGACACTGGGGACATTGGGGACATTGGGGACATTGGGACATGTGAAGGGCCAGGTGCCACAGGGGACAGGGACAGGTGAGGTGACACAGGTGACACAAAGGCGACAATCACAATAACACAGGTGACAATGAGAGGTGACACAGAGGTGACACACAGGTGACAAAGGTGATAATCACAGATAACACAGGTGACACACAGGTAACACAAAGGTGACACACAGCTGACACAGGTGACACAGGTGACAATGACAGGTGACACAGGTGGCACAGGTGACACAGGTGACACACACAGGTGACACAGGTGACACAGGTGACACGGCGGCAGGGACAGGTGACACAGTGACACACAGGTGACACAGGTGACACAGGTGACACGGCGGCAGGGACAGGTGACACAGTGACACACAGGTGACACACAGGTGACACACACAGGTGACACAGGTGACACACAGGTGACACACAGGTGACACACACAGGTGACACGGGTGACACAGGTGACACAGGTGACACACAGGTGACACACACAGGTGACACAGGTGACACACACAGGTGACACAGGTGACACAGGTGACACACAGGTGACACACACAGGTGACACAGGTGACACACAGGTGACACACAGGTGACACACACAGGTGACACGGGTGACACAGGTGACACAGGTGACACAGGTGACACAGGTGACACAGGTGACACGGTGGCAGGGACGGGCCGCACCTGGCACGAGTCCTTGCCGCCCTCGGCCAGCGCCCGCGCACAGCATGTCCGGTGTCACCTGCGGCCCGTGGCGCTGCGCGGCAGCGCGCTGTCCTCCAGCACGGTGACATTGAGGCACTGGGGGACATCCGGGTACGACTCTGGGGACAGGGACACACCTGGGACACCTGGGCACACCTGAGATACACCTGGGACACCTGGGGACACCTGGGGACACCTGGGGACACCTGGGGACAGCTGGGACACACCTGGGGACAGCTGGGGACACCTGGGGACACCTGAGAGACACCTGGGGACACCTGGGGACAGCTGGGACACACCTGGGGACACCTGGGGACAGCTGGGACAGGCGCTGTCCTCCAGCACGTGACATTGAGGCACTGGGGGACGTCCGGGTACGACTCTGGGGACAGGGACACACCTGGGACACCTGGGGACACCTGAGATACACCTGGGGACACCTGAGAGACACCTGGGGACACCTGGGGACAGCTGGGGACACCTGGGGACAGCTGGGACAGGCGCTGTCCTCCAGCACGGTGACATTGAGGCACTGGGGGACATCCGGTGCGACTCTGGGGACAGGGACACACCTGGGACACCTGGGACACACCTGGGGACACCTGGGGACACCTGGGGACACCTGGGGACAGCTGGGGACACCTGGGGACACCTGGGGACAGCTGGGACAGGCGCTGTCCTCCAGCACGGTGACATTGAGGCACTGCGGGACATCCGGGTACGACTCTGGGGACAGGGACACACCTGGGACACCTGGGGACAGCTGGGGACACCTGAGAGACACCTGGGGACACCTGGGATACACCTGGGGACACACCTGGGGACACCTGGGGACACCTGGGGACATCTGAGATACACCTGGGACACACCTGGGGACACCTGGGGACACCTGGGACACACCTGGCACTGGTGGCACTGGGACAGGGACACACCTGGGGCCCTCCCAATCCCCGCCCAGTTCATCCCAGTCCCTCCCAGCATGAACCAGTGACCCCCAATCGCCCTTTTTACCCTTCCCAGTCGCTCCCAGTCCATCCCAGTCGCTCCCAGTCCCTCCCAGTCCATCCCAGTCGCTCCCAGTCGCTCCCAATCCCCTCCCAATCCCCTCCCAGTCGGCTCCCAGTCGCCTCCCAGTCTCTCCCAGTCCATCCCAGTCGCTCCCAGTCCCTCCCAGTCCCCTCCCAGTCGCTCCCAGTCTCTCCCAGTCCATCCCAGTCGCTCCCAGTTCCCTCCCAGTCCATCCCAATCCCTCCCAGTCACTCCCAGTCACTCCCAGTCGCTCCCAGTCGCTCCCAGTCCCTCCCAATCCCCTCCCAGTCGCTCCCAGTTCCCTCCCAGTCCATCCCAATCCCTCCCAGTCCCTCCCAGTCCATCCCAGTCGCTCCCAGTTCCCTCCCCAGTCCATCCCAATCCCTCCCAAGCCCCTCCCAGTCGCTCCCAGTCCATCCCAGTTCAATCCCAGTCGCTCCCAGTCGCTCCCAGTCCATCCCAATCCCTCCCAGTCCCTCCCAGTGGCTCCCAGTCCCTCCCAGTCCGTACCCTCGGGGCTGCTGGTGGTGCCCCAGCCCATCACGGTGCAGGCGGAGCCGGGGCGGGGCAGGGCCTCGGGTAGGGGGAGGGGCCTCACCTGCGGCCCGCAGGTAAAGGGCGGCTCCACCCGCAGCAGCATCAGGTCGTGCGAAGCGGCCGGAGCCGCCCGGCCGGCCCAAAATCATCCCAAAAATCATCCCAAAAATCGTCCCAAAAATCGTCCCAAAAACCGGCCCGGGAGGAGTTCCCGGAATTTATCTCGAATTCCGAATTCCCAAAATCTGTCCCGGAATTCCCAAAATTTCTCCCGAAATCCGTCCCGGAATTCCCGAAATTTCTCCCGAAATCCGTCCCGGAATTCCCAAAATCTCCCCAGAATTCCCCAAATTTCTCCCGAAATCTCTCCGGAATTCCCAAAATTTCTCCCGAAATTCGTCCCGGAATTCGAAATCTCCCGGAATTCCCAAAATTTCTCCCGGAATCATTCCCGGAATTCCCGAAATCTCCCCGGAATTCCCAAAATTTCTCCGGAATCTCTCCGGAATTCCCAAAATTTCTCCCGAAATTCGTCCCGAATTCTCAAAATCTCCCCAGAATTCCCAAAATTTCTCCGGAATCATTCCCGGAATTTCCGAAATCTCCCCGGAATTCCCAAAATTTCTCCGGAATCTCTCCGGAATTCCCAAAATCTCTCCCGAATTCCCAAATCTCCCCGGAATTCCCGGAATTCCCAAAAATCTCTCCGGAATCCCCAAAATCTCCCCCAAAATTCCCAAAATCTCTCCCGGAATTCCCAAAATCTCCCCAGAATTCCCAAAATCTCTCCGGAATTCCCGGAATTCCCAAAATCTCTCCCAGAATTCCCAAAATCTCTCCCGGAATTCCCGGAATTCCCAAAATCTCTCCCGGAATTCCCGGAATTCCCAAAATCTCTCCCCGAGGTTCGCGCCTTTCCCTCCTTGCCGAATTCCGGGTGCACCACGAGCTCCACGGCGGCGGCGAACTGCTCGTGGCCGCTCACCTGGCCCAGGTGGTGCTCACCTGCGCGCACCTGCAGGTGGCTGCGAGACACGGGGGGGCGTTCCCAGTTCAGACCAGTTCAGACCAGTTCAAACCAGTTTAACCAGTAATTCCCAGTTTAACCAGTAACCCCCAGTTTAACCAGTAACCCCAGAAATCCCATTAACCCCAGTTATTGCCCTCACCTGTGCTCACCTGTGCTCACCTGTGCTCACCTGCAGCGCACCTGCAGGTGGCTGCGAGAGGAGGCGTTCCCAGTTCAGACCAGTTCAAACCAGTTCAAACCAGTTCAGACCAGTTTAACCAGTAACTCCCAGTTTAATCAGTAACCCCAGAAATCCCATTAATCCCATTAATCCCAGTTATTGCCCTCACCTGTGCTCACCTGTGCTCACCTGTGCTCACCTGCAGGTGGCTGCGAGAGGGCGTTCCCAGTTCAGACCAGTTCAGACCAGTTCATCCCAGTTTAACCAGTAACCCCCAGTTTAATCAGTAACCCCAGAAATCCCATTAATCCCAGTTATTGCCCTCACCTGTGCTCACCTGAGCTCACCTGCGCGCACCTGCAGGTGGCTGCGAGAGACCAGAGATCATTCCCAGTTCAGACCAGTTCAGACCAGTTCAGACCAGTTCATCCCAGTTTAACCAGTAACCCCCAGTTTAATCAGTAACCCAGAAATCCCATTAATCCCAGTTATTGCCCTCACCTGAGCTCACCTGTGCTCACCTGTGCTCACCTGTGCTCACCTGGCGCGCACCTGCAGGTGGCTGCGAGAGAGGGGGGCGTTCCCAGTTCAGACCAGTTCAAACCAGTTCAAACCAGTTCAAACCAGTTCATCCCAGTTTAATCAGTAACCCCAGAAATCCCATTAATCCCAGTTATTCCCCTCACCTGTGCTCACCTGAGCTCACCTGCGCCGCACCTGCAGGTGGCTGCAAGAGGCGTTCCCAGTTCAGACCAGTTCAGACCAGTTCAAACCAGTTTAACCAGTAACCCCCAGTTTAATCAGTAACCCCAGAAATCCCATTAATCCCATTAATCCCAGGTATTGCCCTCACCTGTGCTCACCTGTGCTCACCTGTGCTCACCTGCGCGCACCTGCAGGTGGCTGCGAGAGACGGGGGGGCGTTCCCAGTTCAGACCAGTTCAAACCAGTTCAGACCAGTTCATCCCAGTTTAACCAGTAACCCCCAGTTTAATCAGTAACCCCAGTAACCCCATTAATCCCATTGATCCCAGTTATTCCCTCACACCTGAGCTCACCTGTGCTCACCTCGCGCGCACCTGCAGGTGGCTGCGAGAGAGAGGGGGCGTTCCCAGTTCAAACCAGTTCAAACCAGTTCAAACCAGTTCATCCCAGTTTAACCAGTAACTCCCAGTTTAATCAGTAACCCATTAATCCCATTGATCCCAGTTATTGCCCTCACCTGTGCTCACCTGTGCTCACCTGTGCTCACCTGCGCTCACCTGTGCTCACCTGCGCGCACCTGCAGGTGGCTGCGAGAGAGAGGGGCGTTCCCAGTTCGGACCAGTTCAAACCAGTAACCCCCAGTTTAACCAGTAACCCCAGAAATCCCATTAATCCCATTAATCCCAGTTATTGCCCTCACCTGTGCTCACCTGAGCTCACCTGCGCTCACCTGCGGCACCTGCAGGTGGCTGCGAGAGACGTTCCCAGTTCAGACCAGTTCAGACCAGTTCAAACCAGTTCAGACCAGTTTAACCAGTAACTCCCAGTTTAACCAGTAACTCCCAGTTTAACCAGTAACCCCATTAATCCCATTAATCCCAGTTATTGCCCACACCTGAGCTCACCTGTTCTCACCTGAGCTCACCTGGATGTGGCCGGGACGGACAGGAGACCATTCCCAGTTCAAACCAGTTCATCCCAGTACCCTCACAGTCGCTCCCAGTACAAACCAGTACAAACCAGTATTCCCAGTACGGGCCTGGCCCAGGAGTGGGCGGCGCTCAGCATCCGCTGGTTGCTCAGCAGGGGCGGGTCCCTCCCAGTATAAACCAGTACAAACCAGTATAAACCAGTAACCCCAAAGCCCCGTTCCCAGTCCCTCCCAGTTTAAACCAGTAACCCCAAACCCCATTCCCAGTCCCTCCCAGTCCCTCCCAGTTTAAACCAGTAACCCCAAACCCCGTTCCCAGTCTCTCCCAGTCCCTCCCAGTACAAACCAGTACAAACCAGTACCTGGCCCGGCAGTGGGCGGCGCTCAGCACCCAGCCAGCGCTCACCAGCGCCCAGTCCCTCCCAGTATAAACCAGTAACCCCAAACCCCATTCCCAGTCCCTCCCAGTCTTTTCCAGTATAAACCAGTAACCCCAAACCCCGTTCCCAGTCCCTCCCAGTCCCTCCCAGTACAAACCAGTATAAACCAGTAACCCCAAACCCCGTTCCCAGTCCCTCCCAGTATAACCCAGTCCCTCCCAGTATAAACCAGTAACCCCAAACCCCGTTCCCAGTCCCTCCCAGTTCCTCCCAGTCCCTCCCAGTCCCTCCCAGTACAAAGCAGTATAAACCAGTAACCCCAAACCCCGTTCCCAGTCCCTCCCAGTATAAACCAGTCCTTCCCAGTATAAACCAGTAACCCCAAACCCCGTTCCCAGTCCTCCCAGTCCCTCCCAGTACAAACCAGTACAAACCAGTAACCCCGAACCCCGTTCCCAGTCACTCCCAGTCCCTCCCAGTCCCATCCCAGTCCCTCCCAGTCCCATCCCAGTCCCTCCCAATGCCTCCCAGTCCCATCCCAGTCCCTCCCAGTCCCTCCCAGTCCCTCCCAGTCCCTCCCAGTACAAACCAGTACCTGGCCCGGCAGTGGGCGGCGCTCAGCACCCAGCGCGCGCTCACCAGCGCCCCCGCACACGAACTGGTCGAACTGGAAGAGCCGCACGAGCCCCGCGTGCGCCGCGCGGGGACACTCGGAGCCCCAAAATCCGCGCGGGGCAGGGCCAGCCTGGGGAGGGAACCCGACATTCCCGAAATTCCGAAATTCCCGAAATTCCCGAAATTTCACCCAAAAATTCCCGAATTCCGCCCAAAAATCGGCCCCGAAATTGGTTAAAATGAGAAAAAATGTCCCCAAAAAATCGCCTCAAAATCGCCCCAAAAATTTCGGAATTTTCCCAAATTTATCCTCGAATTCCCTAAAAATCTCAAAATTCCCGAAATTTCCAAAATTTCACCCAAAAATCCCGGGATTCCGCAAAAAATCGGCCCCGAAATTGGTTAAAATGAGAAAAATGTCCCCAAAAAATCGCCTTAAAATCGCCCCAAAATCTCAGAAAATTCCCCAAATTATCCTTAAATTCCCTAAAAATATAAAAATTCCAAAATCCCAAAATTCCCAAAATTTCACCCAAAAAACCCGGGATTCCGCCCAAAATCGGACTCGAAATTGGTTAAAATGAGAAAAACGCCCACAAAAATCGCCTCAAAATCGCCCCAAAATTTCGGAAAATTCCCCAAATTTATCCTCGAATTCCCTAAAAATCCAAAAATTCTCAAAATCCCAAAATTCCACCAAAAAATCCCCGAATTCCACCCAAAAATCGGCCCCGAAATTGGTTAAAATGAGAAAAAATGTCCCCAAAAAATCGCCTCAAAATCGCCCCAAAATCTCAGAAAATTTCCCAAATTTATCCTCGAATTCCTTAAAAATCCAAAATTCCCGAAATTCCCGAAATCCCCGAAATTTCACCCAAAAAATTCCCGGGATTCCGCCCAAAAATCGGCCCCGAAATTGGTTAAAATGAGAAAAAATGTCCCCAAAAATTCGCCTCAAAATCGCCCCAAAAATTTCGGAAATTCCCCAAATTTATCCTCGAATTTCCTAAAAATCAAAAAATTCTCAAAATCCCAAAATTTCACCCAAAAAATTCCGGGATTCCTCAAAAAAATCGGCCCTGAAATTGGTTAAAATGAGAAAAAGGACGCCAAAAAATCGCCTCAAAATCGCCCCCAAATTTCGGAAAATTTCCCAAAATTTATCCCTCAAATTTCCTAAAAATCAAAAATTCCCGAAATTCCCGAAATTCCCGAAATCCCCGAAATTTCACCCAAAAATTCCGGAATTCCACCCAAAAATCGGCCCCAGAATTGGTTAAAATGAGAAAAATGTCCCCAAAAATCGCCTTAAAATCGCCCCAAAAATTTCGGAAATTCCCCAAAATTTATCCTCGAATTCCTTAAAAATCCAAAAATTCCCGAAATTCCCGAAATCCCTGAAATTTCACCCAAAAAATCCGAATTCCGCAAAAAAATCGGCCCCGAAATTGGTTAAAATGAGAAAAATGTCCCCAAAAATTCGCCTCAAAATCGTCCCCAAATTTCGGAAAATTTCCCAAAATTTATCCTCGAATTCCTTAAAAATCCAAAAACTCTCAAAATCCCAAAATTCCCAAAATCCCACCCAAAAAATCCTCGGGATTCCGCAAAATATCGGCCCCGAAATTGGTTAAAATGCGCAAAAATCCCCCCAAAAAATCGACTCAAAATCGCCCCAAAATCTCCCAAAATTCCCCAAAATTATCCCCGAATTCCTTAAAAATCCCAAAATTCCCGAAATTTCCAAAATTTCACCCAAAAATCCCGGAATTCCTGACATAAATACACCCGAAATTGGTTAAAACGGTGAAAAATGACCTGAACATGCCCAAAAAATCCCCCAAATGGCCCTAAAACCCCCAAAATTATCCCGAATTCCCTAAAAAATCCTGAAGTTCCTCAAATTCCCAAAATTCTCAAAATTTCAACCAAAAATCCCGGAATTCTGCCCAAAAAATCTTCTCCCAAAATGGTTCAAATGCCCCAAAAACGTCCCAAAAATCGCCTCAAGATGATCCCCAAAATCTCGCAAAATTCCCCAAAATTATCCCCAGATTCCCGAAAAATCCCGAAATTCCCAAAATGTCGCGAAATTCCCAAAACTTTCCCCCCAAAAATCCCAAAAATTTGGTTAAAATGGTGAAAAATGCGCCAAAATTTATCCCGAATTCCCTAAAATTCCCCAAATCTTCCCCCAAAATCCCCAAATTTCCCGAATCCCCAAATTTTCCCAAAAATCCCCTCTCAAATTTTCCCAAAATCCCCCCAAATCCCCGAAAAATCTTCCTAAAGATCCCCCAGATTTTCCAAAGTCACCCCAGATCCTCAGTTTTTGTCCCCAGGTTTCTCCCGAGTCCCCAGGTTTTACCTAAAGTCACCCAGGTTTCCCAAATCTAAATCTCCTGACACAGCCTTAATTCCCCAAATCCCCAAGATTTAAGATTTACAGATCCCAGATCCCCAAATCTTCCAGCAGGACCGAGATTTCCCGGTTCATCAAGGTTCGGAGTTCCCCAGGTTCAGGTTCTAGAGATTTTCCCAGACCCCCCAAGGCCATCCTAGGTCCCCAAGGTCACGGGAGTTTAGATCTTCCAAGGAGTCTCCAGATCTTCCTCAGATCACCCCAGGTTCCTGAAGGTTCACGAGTTTGGCCCCAAGAGTCCCCCAGGGCCCCACAGAGGCCCCACCAGTCTTGAGTTCCCCCAAGATCTTGGAGTGCACAAGATCATTTATAGGCCATCCCAGGTTCACAGTCTTTTAAGAGTCCCCCGGAGTCCACAGAGTCCCCCAGGTTTCCATCAGAGTCTCCCAAGGTCACTGAGGTCACCCGAAGTCCCGAAGTCACTGGTTTCTGGTCATACAGTCTCAGATCCTACTAGATCCCAGTCTTTACAGTCATCCCTAGATCCCCAAGATCCCCGAGAAGTCACCGAGGCCCACAGGTCATTCCCAGATCACTGAGTTTTCTGGCACTTCCAGATCCCCAAGGTCGCCCAGGTTTCCCAGAGGCCCTAGGTTCCCCAAGGTCCCGGGGTCCCCCAGGCCCCCCAAGTCTTCCTAGTACTTTCGGTTCCTAAGAGTCCACACCCAAGAGGTTTTCCCCCAGAGTCTACAAAGTCCACCCCAGAGTCTTCCCCAAAGTCCACCCAAGTCCCCAGATCATACCCAGATCCCCGATCCCCCAGATCATCCCCCAGTTCACTCAAAGTCCCCAAAGTCCCAGAGGTTCACAGGTCCACCCAGGGTGCTTTGAGTTCATTCCTAGGACCCCGGAGTCATTTTGGAGTCTCTTGGTCCCCAGGTTCTTTGGAGTCATGCAAGGTCACAGAAGCCACTGAGTCCCCAGGAGTCACCCCAGGTTTGGGTTGCATGAGTGAGATTCACTAGATCTAAGGTTTTCGGGTTCTTTACAGATCCCCAGATCCCCATAGTCCCGGGGCCCCCAAAGATCATTTACACAGGTTCTACCAGAGATTGCGGTGTTTTTCTAAGTCACGAGATCTCACGAGTCATCCTGAGTCAGCCCGAGTTCATTTACTCAAGATCCATAGTTTTCCCAAGAGTTCCCAAGAATCCCCCAGAGCTCATGAGTCACTTTGATTCCCCAAGATCCCCAAGATCCCCAAAGGATTCCCCAAAGGCTGTCCACCCCAGTCCTAAGTCACTGGTGCTTTGGATCCCCCCAAAGTTCCCCAAAGATCTCTGAGAGTCACCTGGAGTCATCACCCAAGTCCCCAAGGTCCTGGAGTCCTTTGGAATCATCTTAGGTTCTGGCACCCCGAGGCCATAGAAGATCCTTTGGCCCCCAGATCTTCCTCAGGTCACTGGTTTACGAGATTCACAGATCCCCAAGGAGTTCCCCCAAGGTTTTCCGAGTTCCCCAAGGTCCCCCAGATCTTTCTGAGTCTGAGTCCCCAAGTTCACTGGGTCCCAAGATCCAAAGTCTCACAGATCCCCAAGATCCACACAAGTCACTTTAGTCTCTAAAGTCATCGTAGTCTTTGGGTTTTACGAGGTTCACCCAAGATGCAATTTTTGAAGTCTTTGAGTTTAGAGTCACAGATCTTTAGAGTCTTTGATTTTAAGGTCACAAGTTCTGGAGTCTTTGGGTTCCCAATTCTTTGGGTTTAGATTGCTCAGATTTTGGGTTCTTCATAAAGTCACCCAGATCTCCCCCAAGGAGTCACAGGTTTTGATTCTTCCCCAAAAAGTCACAGATCCCCAAGTCACCAAAGATCCCCCAGTCACAAGATCCTGGCTCTTTGAGTTACTGAGATCCCCAAGTCACAAGATCTTAAGTCTACAGATCCATAAAGGTTTCACGGAGTCTGAGTGTCTGGAGTCTGGAGTCACCCCAGGTTGGGATTTTTAAAGTCACCCAAAGTCTGGAGTCCACCAGGTTCGCCCATACTTTAGGTTACTGGGTTTTAAAGTCCTAGGAATATCCTAAGTCCTTGGCCATCACCCAGATCTTCACCTCAGTCCCAAAGTCTTTACAGTCTTTCTCGATCCCCAGGTTTGCAGAGTTCCCCCAGGTTTTTAGGCCCCCAAGATCTTTGAGTTCCCCCAGGTCATCACAGTTCCTAGATCCCCCAGATCCTAAGGTTCCCAGGTTTTAGATCCTAAAGGTTGCTCCCCAGGAGTCTGAGTCTGGCCCCCAAGATCTTCCAAGGCATCAGATCCCCCAGGTTTCTGATCACGAGTCTACAGTCATCAGAAGTAGTACAGGAATTATGCTTTAGAGTCACAGTTGGCTGCAAAGATCCCAGGTCTTTGAGTCTTTGAGTCACAAAGTCATGAGTTTCCAAAATCCACCAAATGTCCCCGTCCTAAGTCACAGTTTACAGGACCCCAAGTCACAAAGGTCACTGAGTCTTAAGGTTCGCCCATCTTCAGTTACCAGTTTCCCAAGATCTGCAGGCTGCTCCTGATCTATTGTTGCTCTTTGGTCTTTATAATTACTGAAGATCTGATGTTTATAGTCCCCCCAGGTTTTCACAGAGGTTGCTAGTTTACCATTTGAGATGCTGAGGTTCACTGGGTGTCCCCAGTTCCCTGGAGTCACAGGTCCCTAGGTTCTGGTTTTAGTCCTGGGGTTGCCAAAGTCACAGTCTGGCCCCAAGATCTTCCCCCAGGCATCAGTCTTTAGTTTCTTAGTCACAAAGTCTGAGTCCTCAGGTGCTTTAAGTGCTTTTAAGATCACTGATTGCCTCTAGATCTTTGAGTCTTTGCAGTCTGGGTTTTCCACAGTTCTTCCCAAGGTTCTTTAGGAGTTTAAGGTTACGGGAACACTTTGGAGTCACAGATCTTTAAGTCACAAAATTTTAGGTCACAGTTTATTCCTAAGTCTAAATAAAATCTGATCTGGACTAAATTGCCAGTCTCCTGATTCTAAAGTCTGCAAGTATTCATTCTAAGTGCAAGAAAATTCTATTTCAGATCAATTTCTGGTAAACCTGATCATCATTTAAGTCTTCATAAATCTAAATCCAATCTCTGATCCCTAGAGTGCTGAGATTCTGATTTACTGACCCCACAGTCACAGATTCCCCAAATCATCAGATTTCTCGTCCCCAGAGTTCCTAAAGAGTCCCCCCAGTTCTTCCCCGTCCCCAAAGTCTGACCCACAGCCCCAAAGTCTTCCGAAGATGCTCAGATCCCCCGATCCCCCAAGAATCTGCCCAGATCTTTCCTATAAGTCCCCCAGGAAATTTCCCAAAGGTCCCCCAGGTTCCCCCCAGATCCCCCAGGTTTTAGATCCCCAAGTCCCCCAGTCCCCAGATCTTTTAGGGTTCCTAAGATCCCCCAGGTTTCCCGAGATCCCCCAAAAGTCTGAGGTCTCTAGGAGCTCACACAAGGTCACAAGATCCCCCAGGTCTTCCTGGAGTCTGAGGCCCGAAAGTCCCTGAAGGTTACGGATTCTTTAGAGTCCCAAGAGTTTTCCGGAGTCCCCCCCAGGGTCTCTGAGTCTCTGGTGTTTTTAGGAGTCTCAGATCCACAGATCCACCCAGAGTCACAGGCCCCCAGTGTTCCCACGGGGCTCCCTTTAGGTCCACACCAAGAAGTCCCCAGATCATACAGTTCATTCATAAAAGGGTCTTTGAGATCTGCGAAAGGTCCCCCAGGTTGTCTTTGCAGTTCATTCCCAGTGCAGATACAGGAGTCCCACAAAGTCCCCAAGGTCCCCAGGATCTTTTAAGGTTGCAGTCATGTAGATCCCCAGGTCCTCCTGAGTCACAGCCATAAAAGGTGCCATAAGGCTCCGACAGTCCCAGAGGCCACACGAAGTCCCCAAAGTCATCCCAAGATCCACGAGTTTCCCACGGAGGCCACAAGGTCCCCAAAGGTCACCAAGAGTACGGCCCTGAGAGTCACGAGGTCACAGAGTCCCCAGGTCCCCCAGATCCGATCCCAGACCGAGTCTTTGGGGCCCATCTAGTCACCCCAGGGTTCACAGTTCTATTTTGCAGTCCCCCAAGATCCCAAGAGTCTGGAGTCCCCAGGTTCACAGGTTTTCTGAGTTCTCCCCAAGGAGTCTGAGATCATTCCCCCAAGATCCTCTAGGTTTTCCCCGAGAGTCCCAGAGATCCCCCAAGATTCTTTAGGGTTTTAAGGTCACAGATCCCTAAGTCTATGAGTCACAAGATCCCCAAGGTCCCCAAGATCCGGCCCCCAAGATCTTGCCCAGGGCAGCCCCCAGATCCACAGGTTTCCCCAGGTCCCCAAGAGTCTCCCAAGGTCCCAAGATCACCCCCAGTGCTTTGGAGTCCCCGAGTTCGTTCCTCAAGGTCACGGAGTCTCCCCGAGGTCTGGTACCCTGATGGTTTCCCCCAGTCCTGAGGTCCCACAAGAATCCCCAAGATCTTTAAGATCTTTCCCCAAGATCTTTAAAGTCTAGGTCTTTATGGAGTCACAAGGAGTCACAAGTCCCGAGGTCCCCAGGAGTCCGTGATCCCCCAGATCTCCTAGGTTCCATCGGTCACAGGGTTCTACAGGTTCCCCAAGATCCCGCAGGCCCCAGAGATCATTCGGAAGTCAGAGTCCCTGGGTTTCCCAAGTCACCAGATGCTTAGAGTCCCAAAAGTCACGAGATCATCTCTAAAGGAGTCCTGTTCACCCCCAGGTGTTCCTGGAGTCACCCAGGCAGCCCCCAGGAGTTCCACCAGGTTCACGGTTTTCTGGGGTTCCCCGGGTTTTCCGATCCGAGAGTCCCAAGAGTCACAAGCCTAGATCCCCAAGTGTTCGGAGTCCACAGTTGCTTCCATAAGATCCCCAGATCTCCCACTAAGTCCCCCGAGGTTTCTACAGTTCATTTAAAGTCCCAAAAGTCCTGCAAAGATCCCGGAGTCCCACAGTCTAGATCTTCCCGAGATCCCCCCAAGATCCCCCAGGTTCCCCAGGTTTTCCCCAAAGATCCCCAGATCTTCCTGGAGTCCCCAGGGCTCCCCCAGGTCCTCCCCCAGGTTCCCACAGGTCTGAGTCACAGATCTTCAAGTCTAACAGTCACAGGAGTCATGGAACACTAAGATCCCCATGATGTCCGGAGTCCTAGAGTCCACAGGTTTTCCCCAGGGTTTTTACGACCCCAAAGAGTCTGATCCACTAGATCCCCCCAGGGTTCATGCATCACTTTGAGTTCACAGGTTTTCCTCAAGATCACTAGAGGCATCCTCGGAGTCATTTGGCCATACCCAGATCTTCCTCAGTCACCCCCAGAGTCCCCCCAGTCTTTCCTCAAAGTCCCCAGGTTTCATGAGGTTCTAGGTTTCCCCAGGCCCCAGAGATCCCCCAAGGGTTCTTTGGAGTCATACAGTTCACCTGGAGTCCCCGAGTCCCTAAGGTTCCAGGTTTCCCCCCGAGTCCCTAAGGTTGCTCTAGAGTCCCCAAGATCTGGCCCCCAAGAGTCTTCCGAGCGGCCTCCCGAGGTCACAGGTTTCTGGAGTCTCAAGGAGTCCCCCAAGATCCTCAAGATACTTTCTAAGATACTTTAGGTCACAGTTCTTCCATGGAGTCCCCCAGGTCCCAGAATCTTAAGATCACTGGTTCTTCCCCCAGGTCTACTAAAGGCTTCCCCCAGGAGTCTCACAGTTTCAAGGTTCACCCAGGAGTTCCCCCAGGTTTTAAGATCCCCCAGATCTTCCTGGAGTCACGAGAGTCCCCAGTCCACACGGTTGCTTCCTAAGGTCCCAGGTCACGAGAGTCTCTAGATCTCTGAGGAGTCTGGGTTGCCCAGGTTCTTCCCAGGGTTCACCAGATCTCCTTGAGGGTTCACAGTTTCCACAGAGATCTTCGAAGGGTTCACTAGATCCACCCAAGGTCTCTGGAAGTTTCCCAAAGATCCCAAGGCCTCCTGGAGTCAGCTGGCCCACAGATCTTCTCGTCCCCCAAAGTCTCTGAGTCTGATGCTCCTCGTCACAGGTTTCTGAGGAGTTCCCAGGTTCTGCCAGGCCCCAAGATCCCCAGGGTTTACTGATCATCCCCGGTTTCACTAGCGTCCGCAGGTTTTCCTACAGTCACCCGGTTCTTCTACTACGTCCCCAGGAGTCCTGGCCCCAGAGTCTTTGCAGTCAGGAAGTCCCAGGTCTAGAGGTCCTGCCCCAGATCCCATAGGTCTCTAGGTCTTCCTCAGTCTGGTTCTCGGGTCCCCCAGGTCTCTGAGTCTAGGTTTTCCCAGGTCCCCAGGGTCACAGTCACCCCAGGGTTTCCTAAGGTCCCCCAGGTTTTTAGATCCCCAGGAGTCACAAGGATCCCCAGGAGTTCCCGAGGTTCTACTGAGTCTTTAGTCCCCCAGATCTTCCTGAGTCCCACAGGCCACAAGGTCCCCCCAAGGTTCACAGTTGTTTCGAGTCCCCAGGGGTTTCCCCAGATCCCCCAGGTTCCCCAGAGTCTTCTGGGTTTCTAGGAGTCCTAAGTCTGGAGTCACCAAGATCACCCAGGCCTGCATTCCAGGTCTTGGAGGCTCCCCATGATCCCCAAGGAGTCACGGAGTCATCTACGAGTTCAGCTATAAGGTCTTTAGATCTCCCAAAGATCACCAGGTTTCCACAGTTCTTTAGCCCACAAGAGTCCCCAAAGATCCCAAGCCTAAGATCCCTGAGGTTCACACAGTTTCCCAGGTCCCCAGATCTTCCTGAGATCTGGCCACTCCTAAGGTACTGCACTGAGGGCTCCCGAGTCACAAAGAGCCCCCAAGTCACAAAAGATCATCCCAGATCCCCGGGTTTTCCCAGGAGCCCCAAGATCACAAGATCCCCAAGGCCCCAAGGTCACAGATCTGGAGTCCCGAGAGTCCCCGAGTCCCCAGGTCCCCAGATGGAGCAAGGTCTTTTGGGCCACTACAAAGTCACAGGAGTTCCGCAGTTGTTCCCGAGAGTCCCCCAAGGTCACAAAGGCGTCTGGAGTCTTTGAGTTCACCAGGTTTTCTGAGTTCTCCCAGAGTCCCCCAGAGATCTTCACCAAGAGTCCCCCAGGTTTTCCCCCAAGATCCCCAGGAGGTCACAGATCCCCCAGGGTTTCTCCGCCCAGGAGTCTACAGGTCTGATAGTCCCCCAAGATCCCCAGAGATCACAGGTCTGGCCCCAAGATCTTCCCCAAGGCATTTTGGATCCTGGGGTTTGGAGTCCCCCAGGAGTCACCCAAGAGTCCCCAGGAGTCCCCAGGAGTGCTTTGGAGTCACTGGTTGTCTCCTGGAGTCTCTAGATCTCCCCCCAGGAGTCTGGGTTTCACAGTTCGTTCCAAAGTCTCTAAAGGAGTCACAAGTCTGAGTCACAAGATCTTCCCAAAGATCCACCCCAAGTCTTGGAGTCCTTTTAGATCTTCTGAGATCCCCAAGGTCACCGAGGTCCCCCAGGTCCCCAAGATCCGTGATCCACAAGATCTCTAGGTTCCTGGAGTCACCCCAAGGAGTTCCCAGGTTCCCCAAGGTCTGGAGGCCCCAAGGAATCTTCCGAAGAGTCATAAAGTCTCTGGGTTTCCCCCAAGATCACAGATCATTTCAAAGTCCCAAAAGATCTACCCCCGAGGTCATCCCTAGGTCCCCCAGAGTCCCCAGATCTTCCTGGAGTCCCAAGATCCCCAAGGTTCCCCCAGGTTGCAGACTGCAGGTTCTGGGTTTCCCCCAGGACCCCAGGAGTCACTAGATCCCCAAAGTCACAAAGTCCCCCAAAGTCTGAGTGCTTTGGAGTCTTCGAGTTCTTCCTCAGATCCACTAGATCTCCCAAAGATCCCCATAGGTTTCCCTGATTCTTCCCAAAGGGAGTCTTTACAAGGTCCCCAAGATCCCAAAGATCCCCCAAGATCTTCCCCAAAGATCCCTACAAAGTCCCCCGAGGTTCCCCAGTTTTCCCAAGAGTCACAGATCTTCGCTGAGTCCCAGGGCTCCGCGTCATCTCTGGGTTCCCCAAGATCACGAGATCCTACAGGGTCCTCTCCCGGAGTCACCCAAGGTCATAGGAGTTTCCACAGGGTCCCGAGTAATCTGGAGTCCCCGGAGTCCTAGGTTCTGGGTTTCTGCAAGGATCTCCCAAGGTCTAGATCTTTGAGTTCACAGGCTCACCCCCAGGTTCGCCTCTTTGAGGTCCCCCAGTTCCCCAAAGATCACAGGGCGCTCCTGGAGTCCGCTGGCCCATCCCCCAGATGTTCCCTCAAGTCCCCCAGGAGTCCTGATCATTCCTGATCGCCCCAGGTTTCCGAGGTTCCCCCGGAGTTTCATTTAAGGCCCCAGCGCCCCAGGGTTCCCCAGATCATCCCGGTTCCTGGCGTCCCCAAGTCCTAGGTTCACGGGTTTCGCCCCAGTCTGGGTTGCTCCCCAGGTCTTCTTAGGATCCTGGCCCCAGGAGTCTTACAAGGCATCAAGGTCCTCGGGTTTCCACCCCAGAGTACTAGGAGTCACAGGAGTCATCAAGTAACTTTGGGTGCTTTTGGAGTCCACCCAGTTCGTTGCAAGTCCCCCAGATCTCCCCAGGAGTCTCTGGGTTTCCCAGGTTCATTTGGAGTTACAAGATGCTTTACAAGGTTCTGAGGTTACACAAGGTTTTTAGGGTTCACAGGGTTTTTAGAGTCACAGGTCATTCCTGGAGTCCCAAAGGAGTCCCCCAGGTCACACGTTGGGTTCACCATAAGGTCCCCGGAGATCCGCCAAAGATCTTCCCAAGATCTCCCCAAAGATCCCCCAGGTTGCCCAGTTCTTCCCAAGATTCCCAAGATCTCCGTCAAAGTTCCCCAGTTTCCCAAGATCTTCCAAAAGTTCCCAGATCCCAAAGTCCCCAGAGTTTCCCAAAGGAGTCCCCCGAATGCTCTCTAAGTCCTGTGGCCCAGATCTTTCCTAAGTCCCCCAAAATCCCCCAATCTTCCCTAAATCCCCAAATTTCCCCGAAAATTCCCCAAATTTCCCCAAACCCCCAAAATCCCCAAAATTCCCCAGATCCCCCAAAACCCCCTTAAAAACCCTCCCAAAATCCCCAAATCCCCAAGATTCCCAAGAAATTTCCCCAAAATCCCCCCAGATTTTCCCCAAAATCCCCAAAATCCCCCAGTTCCCCGGTTTTTGGGGGTCCTGGCTCCGGGCGGCCTTGCAGCTGGCAACAGCGCGAAGGGCTCGGGGCGCATGGCGGGAGGGGCCGCACTTTGGGGGCCCCGCGCGACCCCCGCCAGTTAAAGCGGGGCCTCGTTAATGATTCATCAGCGATTAATTAAACCCGCCCCTCCCCGCGCGCCAGGTGGGGCCTTCCCCTCCCCCACCCGGGACTTTTTTTTTTTGGGGATTTCGGCAGGGGTTGGGGAGTTCTGGGGTGGAAAATTTGGGGGATTTTTGAGGGATTTTGGGAATTTGAGGAAGGATTTGAGGATTTTGGAAGGATACAGGGGATTTTGGGGGATTTTGGGAAGTTTAGGGAGGATTTGGGGAATTTTGGGGGTTTTTGGAGGGAGTTATGAGGGAAAATTTGGGGAATTTTCGAGGGATTTTGAGATGATTTTGGGGAGTTTTGGGAGGGATTTTGGGGGATTTGGAAGAATTTGAGGGGTTTGAGGATTTTTAGAATTTTCGGGGATTATGAGATGGATTTTGGGGATTTTGGGAAGTTTAGGGAGGATTTGGGGAATTTTGAGGATTGTGGGGAAAATTTGGGGATTTTCGAGGATTTTGGGAATCTGGGAGGATTTTGGAGGTTTTGGGGGAAATTTAGGGAGGATTTGAGGGGATTTTGGAAGAATTTTGGAGGATTTTTGGGAATTTTCGGGGGATTTTGGGATGGATTTTGGAAGGATTGCAGGAAGTTTAGGGAGGATTTGGGGATTTTGAGGAGTTTTGGGGATTGTGGGAAAATTTGAGGAGTTTTGGGGAGTTCCAGGAGAAAAATTTGGGGAGTTTCCGAGGATTTTGAGGGAGTTTGGGGAGGATTTGGGGGATTTTGGAAGAATTTTGGGGATTTTGAGGAATTTCGAGGATTTTGGAGGGATTGTGGGGAAAATTTGGGGAATTTTCGAGGATTTTGGGAGGATTTGGGAGGATTTAGAGGGGGAGTTTAGGGGGATTTTGGGGGTTTGGGAGATTTTGGGATTTTCGAGGGATTTTGGGGGATTTGGGAAGTTTAGGGAGGATTTGGGGAATTTTTGGGGATTGTGGGGAAAATTTGGGGAACTTTCGGGGATTTAGGAGAATTTGGGAAGGATTTGAGAGGAGAATTTTTGGAAGAATTTTGGGGATTTTGGAATTTCGAGGATTTTGGGATGGATTTTGGGGGATTTTGGGAAGTTTAGGGAGGATTTGGGGAATTTTAGGGGTTTTAAGGGATTATGGGAAAATTTGGGGAGTTTTGGGGAGTTCTGGGGAGAAAAATTTGGGAGTTTTGAGGATTTGAGGAAGTTGGGGAGGATTTGGGGGGATTTTGGAGGATTTTGGAGGAATTCTGGGGATTTTGGGAATTTTCAGGGATTTTGAGATGGATTTTGGGAAGTTTAGGGAGGATTTGGGGAATTTTGGGGGTTTTGGGGGATTCCAGGAAAATTTGGGGAGTTTTGAGGAGTTCTGAGGAGAAAAATTTGGGGGATTTTTGAGAGATTTTGGAAAGAATTTTGGGGGATTTGGGGAGGATTTGAGGGAGTTTTGGAGGAATTTTGGGGGTTTTTGGGAATTTTCGGAGGATTTTGGGAGGATTTTGGGAAGTTTAGGGAGGATTTGGGGAATTTTGGGAGGATTGTGGGGAAAATTTGGGGGAATTTTCGAGGGAGTTTTGGGAGATTTGGGAGATTTTGAGGAATTTGAGGATTTTGGGAGATTTTGAGAAATTCTGGGGGAATTCGGGGAATTTTGGGGAGTTTTGGATGATTTTGGGGAGTTCTAGGGAATTTTGGGGAGGATTTCGGGGAGTTTTTGGAGGTTTTGGGAGAAATTTGGGGGATTTGAGGGGATTTTGGAGGAATTTTGGGAATTTTGGGAATTTTCGGGGATTTTGAGATGGATTTTGGGAAGTTTAGGGAGGATTTGGGGAATTTTAGGGGATTATGGGGAAAATTTGGGGAATTTTCGGGGATTTTGGAGGGTAGTTAGGGAGGATTTGGGGAATTTTGAGGGAATTTTCGGGGATTTTGAGATGGATTTTGGGAAGTTTAGGGAGGATTTGGAAAATTTTGGGGGTTTTGGGGATTGTGGGGAAAATTTGGGGGAATTTTCAGGGATTTGGGGGAATTTGGGAGGATTTTGGGAGATTTTGGGGATTTTGGGAGATTTTGAGAAATTCTGGGGGGAATTCGGGGGAATTTTGGGGAGTTTTGGATGATTTGGGGAGTTCTAGGGAATTTTGGGGGATTTGGGGATTTTGGAGAATTTCTGGAGAAATTTGGGGGATTTTGGGGAGTTTATGGGGGAATTTGGGGGTTTCGGGAGGAATTTAGGATTTTTGGGGGAAGTTTGAGGATTTTGGGGATCACCTCAAAATCCGCTCTGAAATTCCACCTGAATCCCAAAAATTTCCCCAAAATCCCCCAAACTACCCAAAATTCCCCAAAATCTCCAAATTTACCAAATTACCCCGAATCCCCCCAAATTCTCTGAATTTCCCACAAATTCCTTTGAAATCTCCCCAAATCTCCCCAAAATTTCAAAAATCCCCGAATTTCCTCCAAAATCCCCCAAATTCTCCAAAATCCCCAAATTCCTCTTAAATCCCCAAAATCCCCTAAATTCCATCCGAGTCCCCAAAATCCCCAAATTTCCTCTGAATCTTTCAAAATTTCCCAAATCCCCATAAAATCCCCTAAAATTTCCTCTAAATCCCCAAAATCCCCCAAATCCCCAAAATTCCCTTTAATCCCCAAAATTTCCCCAAAATTTCCTCTGAATCTCCCAAACCCCACCCCGAAATTCCCTCTGAATCTCCAAAAATTCCAAATCCCATAAAATCCCCCAAAATTCCACCTAAATGCTCCAAATTTCCCCAAAATCCTCCAAAATTCACCCAAATCCCCCAAAATTTCCTCTAAATCCTCCAAATACCTGAGGATTCCCCAAATCCCCAAAATCTCCCAAATTCCGTCTGAATCTCCCAAAATCCTCAAATTCTCCCCAAAATTTCCCGAAATCTCTGCAAAATCCCCAAATTCTCCCCAAAATTCCATCTAAATGCTCCAAAATTTCCCAAAAATCCCTCCAAAATTCACCCAAATTCCCTCACAAATCCTCCCAAAATCCCCTGAAATCATCCCAAAATCCCCCAAAATCCACAAATCTCCCAAAATCTTCCCCAAATCTCCCGAATTATCCCAAAATCGCCCCCAAAATTCCCCAAAATCCCCCAAAACTCCCCAAAATCCACACGGAGCCCAAATTTTCACCGAACATCTTTAATGTCCCCCTCAGGTGTCCTCCACGGTGTCCTGGATCCCCAAAATTCCCCTCAAATATCCCAAAATCCCCCAAAATTTACCTAAAATCCCCCTGAAATTCCCTCGGAATCTCCCTAAATCCCTCAAAATCGCCCTCAAATATCCCCAAAATTCCCCAAAATTCAGTCTAAATCCTCCCAAAATCCTCCCAAAATTCCATCTAAATGCCCCAAAAATCCTCCAAAATCCTCTCAAAATTCCCCCAAAATTCCATCTGAATCCTCCCAAAATCCTCCCAAAATTCCATCTAAATGTCCCAAAATCCTCCCAAAATTCCCCCAAAATTCCATCTAAATGCTCAGAATTCCTCACAATCATCATCCCAAAAATCCCCAAATCATCCCCCAAATTCCCCCAAAATTCCATCTAAATGCTCCCAAAATTCCCCAAAATTCCATCTAAATGCTCCACAATTCCTCACAATCATCATCCCAAAATCCCCAAATCATCCCAAAATTCCCCAAATTCCATCTAAATCCTCCCAAAATTCCCCCAAAATTCCATTTAAATGCTCCAGAATTCCTCAAAATCATCATCCCAGAAATCCCCAAATCATCCCAAAATTCCCCAAAAATCCATCTAAATCCTCCCAAAATCATCCCAAAATTCCATCTAAATGCCCCAAAATCCTCCCAAAATCCTCCCGAATTCCATCTAAATGCTCCAGAATACCCTCACAATCATCACCCCAAAAATCCCCCAAATCATCCCAAAATTCCATCTAAATCCTCCCAAAATCATCCCAAAATTCCATCTAAATGCTCCAGAATTCCCTCAAAATCATCATCCCAAAAATCCCCAAAATCCTCCCAAAATTCCATCTAAATGCCCCAGAATACCTCAAAATCATCATCCCAAAATCCTCCAAATCATCCCAAAATTCCCCAAAATTCCTCAAAATCCTCCCAAAATTCCCCAAAATTCCATCTAAATGCTCCAGAATTCCCTCACAATCATCACCCCAAAATCCCCCAAATCATCCCAAAATTCCATCTAAATCCTCCCAAAATCATCCCAAAATTCCATCTAAATGCTCCAGAATTCCCTCAAAATCATCATCCCAAAAATCCCCCAAATAATCCCAAAATTCCATCTAAATCCTCCCAAAATTCCCCCAAAATTCCATCTAAATGCTCCACAATTCCCTCACAATCATCATCCCAAAATTCCCCAAATCATCCCAAAATTCCCCAAATTCCATCTAAATCCTCCCAAAATTCCATCTAAATTCCCCCAAAATTCCATCTAAATCCTCCCAAAATTCCTCCCAAAATCCTCCCAAAATTCCATCTAAATGCTCCAGAATTCCCTCACAATCATCATCCCAAAATCCTCCAAATCATCCCAAAATCCCCCCAAATTCCCCCAAAATTCCATCTAAATCCCCCAAAATTCCCCCAAAATTCCATCTAAATCCCCAAAATCCTCCCCAAACCCCCAAATCTCCCAAAATCCCCCAAATTCCATCTAAATCCCCCCAAACCCCCAAAACCCGGGCGGATGAACCAACAACGACCCCAGCTTTCCACCGAACATCTTTAATGTCCCCTCGGGCGTCGCGGCGGCGTCGCTGGCGGGCGTGGCAGCGCTCAGGTGTCCTCCATGGTCTCCTGGATCCAGCGGGCGTACCGGCACACCATGGTGTAGACGGCCGGGGCGCTGGGGCTGCCCGCAGCGCTCCATGCCCCACGAGACGATGCCCTGCAGCTCCCCCGGCACACCAGGGGCCCGCGGAATCGCCCTGGGGGGACAGCGCGGCGCCGGCGTCACCAGCGGGGACATGGGGGCGTCTTGGGGGTCAAGAGGGGGCCAGCGTTGGGTTTGGGGAACCCTTAGGTTGGTCGAACTCTTGGTTGGGTTGGGTTGGGTCAATTGAGCACTCGTTGGGTTTGGGAACCCTTGGGTTGGTCAAACTCTTGGTTGAACTTCAGGTTGGGTCAACCAAGACCTCGTTGGGTTTGAGGAGCCCTTGGGTTGGCCAAACTCTTGGTTGGGTTGGGTCAATGGAGTGGCCTTTGGGTTTGGGGAACTCTTGGGTTGGCCAAACTCTTCATTGACCTCGTTGGGTTTGGGGAATCCTTGGGTTGGTCAAACTCTTGGTTGACCTCGTTGGGTTTTGGAATCCTTGGGTTGGTCAAACTCTTGGTTGAACTCAGGTTGGGTCAGCAAGACCTCGTTGGGTTTGGGGAACCCTTGAGTTGGCCAAACTCTTGGGTGGGTTGGGTCAATTGAGCGCTCGTTGGGTTTGGGGAACTCTTGGGTTGGCCAAACTCATCGTTGACCTCGTTGGGTTTGGGGAACTCTTGGGTTGGCCAAACTCTTGGTGGACCTCATTGGGCTGGGTCAACCAAGACCTCGTTGGGTTGGACAAACTCTTGGTTGGGTTGGGTCAGCGGGGCCCTCGATGGGTTTGGGCAACTCTTGGGTTGGTCGAACTCTTGGTTGAACTCAGGTTGGGTCAACCAAGACCTCGTTGAGTTTTGGGGAACTCTTGGGTTGGTCAAACTCTTCATTGACCTCGTTGGGTTTTGAGAATCGTTGGGTTGGTCGAATTCTTGGTGGACGTTCTTCGGTTGAGGGATATTTTTGGGTCACCGAACCAAGGAGATCCACCAAGAGGTCACCAAATCAACGAGGGCTCGGCTGACCCAACCTAGGAGGTCAACAAAGGGTTTGGCCAACCCAACCCAAC
>JAKWBO010000400.1:0-49544 GCA_034336685.1 Luscinia luscinia
AGTGATTTTTGAGTTGGCTCAGTTGCTCCTTTAATCCCAGTTTTTTCCATGCTCCTCTAAGAATCCAGAGATTAGGAAGGGATTTTTGAGTTGGCTCAGTTGCTCCTTTAATCCCAGTTTTTTTCAATGCTCCCCATGAATCCAGAGTTTGGGAAGGGATTTTTGAGTTGAGCTGAGTTGCTTCTTTAATCCCAGCTTTTTTCCTGCTTCTCCATGAATCCAGAGATTTAGAAATGGATTTTTTGAGTTGGGTTGAGTTCCTTTAATCCCCAGCTCTTTTTCCATGCTCCTCCCATGAATCCAGAGATTAGGAAGGGATTTTTGAGTTGGCTCAGTTGCTCCTTTAATCCCAGGTTTTTTCAATGCTCCCCCATTAATCCAGAGTTTAGAAATGGATTTTTGAGTTGGCTCAGTTGCTCCTTTAATCCCAGCTCTTTTTCCATGCTCCTCTAAGAATCCAGAGATTAGGAAGGGATTTTTGAGTTGGCTCTGTTGCTCCTTTAATCCCAGTTTTTTTCAATGCTCCCCATGAATCCAGAGATTAGGAAGGGATTTTTGAGTTGGCTCAGTTGCTCCTTTAATCCCAGTTTTTTCAATGCTCCCCATGAATCCAGAGATTAGGAAGGGATTTTTGAGTTGGCTCAGTTGCTCCTTTAATCCCAGTTTTTTCCAATGCTCCCCATGAATCCAGAGTTTGGGAATGGATTTTTGAGTTGAGATGAGTTACTTCTTTAATCCCAGCTCTCTTTTCCATGTTCCTCTAAGAATCCAGAGATTAGGAAGGGATTTTTGAGTTGGCTCAGTTGCTCCTTTAATCCCAGCTTTTTTCAATGCTCTCCCCATTAATCCAGAGATTAGGAAGGGATTTTTGAGTTGGCTCAGTTGCTCCTTTAATCCCAGTTTTTTCAATGCTCCCCGTTAATCCAGAGATTAGGAAGGGATTTTTTGAGTTGGCTCAGTTGCTCCTTTAATCCCAGTTTTTTTTTCAATGCTCCCCCATGAATCGAGAGATTAGGAAGGGATTTTTGAGTTGGCTCTGTAGGTCATTTAATCCCAGTTTTTTTTCAATGCTCCCCAATTAATCCAGAGATTAGGAAGGGATTTTTTGAGTTGGCTCAGTTGCTCCTTTAATCCCAGTTTTTTTTCCAATGCTCCCTTATGAATCCAGAGTTTGGGAAGGGATTTTTGAGTTGAGCTGAGTTACTTCTATAATCCCAGCTCTCTTTCCATGTTCCTCTAAGAATCCAGAGATTAGGAAGGGGTTTTTTTGAGTTGGGTTGAGTTCCTTTAATGCCAGCACGTTTTCCATGCTCCTCTAAGAATCCAGAGATTAGGAAGGGATTTTGTGAGTTGGCTCAGTTACTCCTTTAATCCCAGTTTTTTTTTCAATGCTCCCCCATGAATCCAGAGATTAGGAAGGGATTTTTTGAGTTGGCTCAGTAGGTCCATTAATCCCAGTTTTTTTTCAATGCTCCTCCAGGAATCCAGAGATTAGGAAGGGATTTTTTGAGTTGGCTCAGTTGCTCCTTTAATCCCTGGTTTTTTTCAATGCTCCCCCATGAATCCAGAATTTGGGAAGGGATTTTTGAGTTGAGCTGAGTTACTTCTTTAATCGCAGCTCTCTTTCCATGTTCCTCCAGGAATCCAGAGATTAGGAAGGGATTTTTTGAGTTGGCTTGGGTTCCTTTAATGCCAGCACGTTTTCCATGCAACTCTAAGAATCCAGAGATTAGGAAGGGATTTTTGAGTTGGCTCAGTAGCTCCTTTAATCCCCGCTCTTTTTCCATGCTCCTCTAAAAATCCAGAGATTAGGAAGGGATTTTTGATTTGGCTCAGTTGCTCTTTTAATCCCAGGTTTTTTTTCAATGCTCCCCCATTAACCCAGAGTTTGGGAAGGGATTTTTGAGTTGAGCTGAGTTGCTTTTTAATCCCAGCTCTTTTTCCATGCATCTCCAGGAATCCAGATTTTAAAAAAGGATTTTTTTGATTTGGGTTGCGTTCCTTTAATCCCAGCTCTTTTTCCATGCTCCTCCATGAATCCAGAGATTAGGAAGGGATTTTTTGAGTTGGCTCAGTTGCTCCTTTAATCCCAACTCTTTTTCACTGCTCCCCCATTAATCCAGAGTTTAGAAATGGACTATTTGAGTTGGGTTGTGTTCCTTTATTGCCAGCACGTTTTCCAAGCTCCTGTAAGTATCCAGAGATTAGGAATGGATTTTTTGAGTTGGCTCAGTTGCTCCTTTAATCCCAGGTATTTTTTTCAATGCTCCCCCATTTATCCAGAGTTTGGGCAGGGATTTTTGAGTTGAGCTGAGTTGCTTCTTTAATCCCAGCTGTTTTTCCATGCTTCTCCATGAATCCACACTTTAGAAATGGATTTTTTGAGTTGGGTTGCGTTCCTTTAATCCCCGCTCTTTTTCCATGCTCCTCTAAGAATCCAGAGATTAGGAAGGGATTTTTTGAGTTGGCTCTGTTGCTTCTTTAATCCCAGTTTTTTTCATTGCTCCCCCATGAATCCAGAGATTAGGAAGGGATTTTTGAGTTGGCTCAGTTGCTCCTTTAATCCCTGTTTTTTTTCAATGCTCCCTTATTAATCCAGAGTTTGGGAAGGGATTTTAGAATGGAGCTGAGTTGCTTCTTTAATGCCAGCTCTTTTTCCTGCTTGTCCATGAATCCAGACTTTAGAAATGGATTTTTTGAGTTGGGTTGAGTTCCTTTAATGCCAGCTCGTTTTCCATGCTCCTCTAAAAGTCCAGAGATTAGGAAGGGATTTTTTGAGTTGGCTCAGTTGCTCCTTTAATTCCAGATTTTTTTCAATGCTCCCCCATTAATCGAGAGATTAGGATGGGATTATTTGAGTTGGCTCAGTAGGTCCTTTAATCCCAGGTTTTTTTCAATGCTCCCCCATGAATCCAGAGATTAGGAAGGGATTTTTGGAGTTGGCTCAGTTGCTCCTTTAATCCCAGGTTCTTTTTAATGCTCCCCCGTTAATCCAGTGTTTGCGAGGGGATTTTTAAGTTGAGCTGAGTTGCTCCTTTAATCCCAGCTCTTTTTCCATGCTCCTCTAAGAATCCAGAGATTAGGAAGGGATTTTTGAGTTGGCTCAGTAGCTCCTTTAATCCCAGTTTTTTTCAATGCTCTGCCATGAATCCAGATTTTGGGAAGGGATTTTTGAGTTGAGCTGAGTTGCTTCTTTAATCCCAGCTTTTTTCCTGCTTCTCCATGAATCCAGATTTTAGAAGTGGATTTTTTTGATTTGGGTTGCGTTCCTTTCATCTCAGCTCTTTTTCCATGCTCCTCCATGAATCCAGAGATTAGGAAGGGATTTTTTGAGTTGGCTCAGTTGCTCCTTTAATCCCAGGTTTTTTTCAATGTTCCCCCATTAATTCAGAGTTTAGAAATGGATTTTTTGAATTGGGTTGAGTTCCTTTAATCCCAGCTCGTTTTCCATGCTCCTCTAAGAATCCAGAGATTAGGAAGGGATTTTTTGAGTTGGCTCAGTTGCTCCTTTAATTCCAGTTTTTTTTTCAATGCTCCCCCATGAATCCAGAGATTAGGAAGTGATTTTTTGAGTTGGCTCAGTTGCTCCTTTTATCCCTGTTTTTTTTCAATGCTCCCTTATTAATCCAGAGTTTGGGAAGGGATTTTTGAGTTGAGCTGAGTTGCTTCTTTAATCCCAGGTCTTTTACCTGCTTCTCCATGAATCCAGAATTTAGAAATGGATTATTTGATTTGGGTTGCGTTCGTTTAATCCCAGCTCTTTTTCCATGCTCCTCCATGAATCCAGAGATTAGGAAGGGATTTTTTGAGTTGGCTCAGTTGCTCCTTTAATCCCAGATTTTTTCAATGTTCCCCCATTAATCCAGAGTTTAGAAATGGATTTTTTGAGTTGGGTTGAGTTCCTTTAATGCCAGCACTTTTTCCATGCTCTTGTAAGAATCCAGAGATTAGGAAGGGATTTTTTGAGTTGGGTTGAGTTTCTTTAATGCCAGATCGTTTTCCATGCTCCTCTAAGAATCCAGAGATTAGGAAGGGATTTTTTGAGTTGGCTCAGTTGCTCCTTTAAGCCCTGGTTTTTTTCAATGCTCTCCCATGAATCCAGAATTTGGGAAGGGATTTTTGAGTTGAGCTGAGTTGCTTCTTTAATCCCAGCTTTTTTTCTGCTTCTCCATGAATCCAGATTTTAAAAAAGGATTTTTTGATTTGGGTTGCGTATCTTTAATCCCAGCTCTCTTTCCATGCTCCTCTAAGAATCCAGAGATTAGGAAGGGATTTTTGTTTTGGCTCAGTTGCTCCTTTAATCCCAGTTTTTTTTCAATGCTCCCCCATGAATCCAGAGATTAGGAAGGGATTTTTTGAGTTGGCTCAGTTGCTCCTTTAATCCCAGGTTTTTTTTCAATGCTCCCCCATTAATCCAGAGTTTGGGAAGGGATTTTTGAGATGAGCTGGGTTGCTTCTTTAATCCCAGCTCTTTTTCCATGCTTCTCCATGAATCCAGATTTTAAAAAAGGATTTTTTGATTTGGGTTGCGTTCCTTTAATCCCAGCTCTTTTTCCATGCTCCTCCATGAATCCAGAGGTTAGGAAGGGATTTTTTGAGTTGGCTCAGTTGCTCCTTTAATCCCAGGTTTTTTTCAAATGCTCCCCCATGAATCCAGAGTTTGGGAAGGGATTTTTGAGTTGAGCTGAGTTACTTCTTTAATCCCAGCTCTTTTTCCATGATCCTCCTTTAATCCAGAGATTAGGAAGGGATTTTTGATTTGGGTTTTTTCCCTTGATCCCAGCTCTTTTTCACTGCTCCCCCATGAATCCAGAGTTTAGGAAAGGGTTTTTGAGCTGGGCTGAGTTGCTCCTTGAGTCCGTGCTTCTCTAATAATCCAGAGATTAGGAAAGGATTTTTTGAGTTGGCTCAGTTGCTTCTTTATTCCCAGATTTTTTCAATGCTCCCCCATTAATCCAGAGATTAGGAAGGGATTTTTGAGTTGGCTCAGTTGTCCATTTAATCCCAGTTTTTTTCACTGCTCCCCCATTAATCCAGATTTTGGGAAGGGATTTTTGAGTTGAGCTGAGTTGCTTCTTTAATCCCAGCTCTCTTTCCATGTTCCTCTAAGAATCCAGAGTTTAGAAATGGATTTTTTTAGTTGGATTGAGTTCCTTTATTGCCAGCTCGTTTTCCATGCTCCTCTAAGAATCCAGAGATTAGGAAGGGATTTTTTGAGTTGGCTCAGTTGCTCCTTTAATCCCAGTTTTATTTCAATGCTCACCATTAATCCAGAGATAAGGAAGATCTATTTTGAGTTGGCTCAGTTGCTCCTTTAATCCCAGTTTTTTTTTCAATGCTCCCCAATGAATCCAGAGATTAGGAAGGGATTTTTTAAATGAGCTGAGTTGCTCCTTTAATCCCAGTTTTTTTTTCCATTCTCCTCTAAGAATCCAGAGATTAGCAAGGGATTTTTTGAGTTGGCTCAGTTGCTCCTTTAATCCCAGTTTTTTTTTTCAATGCTCCCCCATTAATCCAGAGTTTGGGAAGGGATTTTTCAGTTGAGCTGAGTTGCTTCTTTAATCCCAGCTCTTTTTCCATGCTTCTCCATGAATCCTGAGTTTAGAAATGGATTTTTTGAGTTGGGTTGCGTTCCTTTAATCCCCTCTCTTTTTCCATGCTCCTCTAAGAATCCAGAGATTAAGAAGGGATTTTTTGAGTTGGCTCAGTTGCTCCTTGAATCCCAGTTTTTTTTCAATGCTCCCCCATGAATCCAGAGATTAGGAAGGGATTTTTTGAGTTGGCTCAGTTGCTCCTTTAGTCCCAGGTTTTTTTCAATGCTCCCCAATGAATCCAGAGTTTGAGAAGGGATTTTTGAGTTGAGCTGAGTTGCTTCTTTAATCCCAGCTCTTTTTCCATGTTCCTCCATGAATCCAGAGATTAGGAAGTGGATTTTTGAGTTGGGTTGAGTTCCTTGATCGCCAGCTCGTTTTCCATGCTCCTCCATGAATCCAGAGATTAGGAAGGGATTTTTGAGTTGGGCTGAGTTGCTCCTTTAATCCCAGTTCTTTTCAATGCTCCCCATAATCCAGAGATTAGGAAGGGATTTTTGAGTTGGCTCAGTTGCTCCTTTAATCCCAGATTTTTTTCAATGCTCCCCATTAATCCAGAGATTAGGAAGGGATTTTTGAGTTGGCTCAGTTGTCCATTTTAATCCCAGTTTTTTTCACTGCTCCCCCATTAATCCAGATTTTGGGAAGGGATTTTTGAGTTGAGCTGAGTTGCTTCTTTAATCCCAGCTCTCTTTCCATGTTCCTCTAAGAATCCAGAGTTTAGAAATGGATTTTTTTAGTTGGATTGAGTTCCTTTATTGCCAGCTCGTTTTCCATGCTCCTCTAAGAATCCAGAGATTAGGAAGGGATTTTTTGAGTTGGCTCAGTTGCTCCTTTAATCCCAGTTTTATTTCAATGCTCGCCATTAATCCAGAGATAAGGAAGATCTATTTTGAGTTGGCTCAGTTGCTCCTTTAATCCCAGTTTTTTTTTCAATGCTCCCCAATGAATCCAGAGATTAGGAAGGGATTTTTTAAATGAGCTGAGTTGCTCCTTTAATCCCAGTTTTTTTTTCCATTCTCCTCTAAGAATCCAGAGATTAGCAAGGGATTTTTTGAGTTGGCTCAGTTGCTCCTTTAATCCCAGTTTTTTTCAATGCTCCCCATTAATCCAGAGTTTGGGAAGGGATTTTTGAGTTGAGCTGAGTTGCTTCTTTAATCCCAGCTCTTTTCCATGCTTCTCCATGAATCCTGAGTTTAGAAATGGATTTTTGAGTTGGGTTGCGTTCCTTTAATCCCGCTCTTTTCCATGCTCCTCTAAGAATCCAGAGATTAGAAGGGATTTTTTGAGTTGGCTCAGTTGCTCCTTGAATCCCAGTTTTTTTTCAATGCTCCCCCATGAATCCAGAGATTAGGAAGGGATTTTTTGAGTTGGCTCAGTTGCTCCTTTAGTCCCAGGTTTTTTTCAATGCTCCCCAATGAATCCAGAGTTTGAGAAGGGATTTTTGAGTTGAGCTGAGTTGCATCTTTAATCCCAGCTCTCTTTCCATGTTCCTCTAAGAATCCAGAGTTTAGAAGTGGATTTTTTGAGTTGGGTTGAGTTCCTTTATTGCCAGCACGTTTTCCATGCTCCTCTAAGAATCCAGAGATTAGGAAGGGATTTTTTGAGTTGGCTCAGTTGCTCCTTTAATCCCAGTTTTTATTTTCAATGCTCCCCATTAATCCAGAGATTAGGAAGGGATTTTTGAGTTGGCTCAGTTGCTCCTTTAATCCCAGTTTTTTTCAATGCTCCCCCATGAATCCAGAGATTAGGAAGGGATTTTTGAGTTGGCTCAGTTGCTCCTTTAATCCCAGGTTTTTTCAATGCTCCCCATTAATCCAGAGTTTGGGAAGGGATTTTTGAGTTGAGCTGAGTTACTTCTTTAATCCCAGCTCTCTTTTCCATGTTCCTCTAAGAATCCAGAGTTTAGAAATGGATTTTTGAGTTGGGTTGAGTTCCTTTAATCCCAGCTCTTTTTCCATGCTCCTCTAAGAATCCAGAGATTAGGAAGGGATTTTTTGAGTTGGCTCAGTTGCTCCTTTAATCCCAGTTTTTTTCAATGCTCCCCCATTAATCCAGAGATTAGGAAGGGATTTTTTGAGTTGGCTCAGTTGCTCCTTTAATCCCAGGTTTTTTCAATGCTCCCCCATGAATCCAGAGATTAGGAAGGGATTTTTTGAGTTGGCTCAGTTGCTCCTTTAATCCCTGTTTTTTTCAATGCTCCCTTATTAATCCAGAGTTTGGGAAGGGATTTTTGAGTTGAGCTGAGTTGCTTCTTTAATCCCAGCTCTTTTCCATGCTTCTCCATGAATCCAGAGATTAGGAAAGGATTTTTGAGTTGGCTCAGTTGCTCCTTTAATCCCAGTCTTTTTTCAATGCTCCCCATGAATCCAGAGATTAGGAAGGGATTTTTGAGTTGGCTCAGTTGCTCCTTTAATCCCAGCTCTTTTTCACTGCTCCCCATTAATCCAGAGTTTAGAAATGGATTTTTGAGTTGGGCTGAGTTCCTTTATTGCCAGCACGTTTTCCAAACTCCTGTATATATCCAGAGATTAGGAAGGGATTTTTGAGTTGAGCTGAGTTGCTTCTTTAATCCCAGCTCTTTTTCCTGCTTCTCCATGGATCCGGACTTTAGAAATGGATTTTTTGATTTGGGTTGCGTTCCTTTAATCCCAGCTCTTTTTCCATGCTCCTCCAGGAATCCAGAGATTAGGAAGGGATTTTTTGAGTTGGCTCAGTTGCTCCTTTAATCCCAGGTTTTTTCAATGTTCCCCATGAATCCAGAGTTTAGAAATGGATTTTTTGAGTTGGGTTGAGTTCCTTTAATGCCAGCTCGTTTTCCATGCTCCTCTATGAATCCAGAGATTAGGAAGGGATTTTTTGAGTTGGCTCAGTTGCTCCTTTAATCCCAGGTTTTTTTCAATGCTCCCCCATTAATCCAGAGTTTGGGAAGGGATTTTTGAGTTGAGCTGAGTTACTTCTTTAATCCCAGCTCTCTTTCCATTCTCCTCTAAGAATCCAGAGATTAGGAAGGGATTTTTTGAGGTGGCTCAGTTGCTCCTTTAATCCCAGTTTTTTTTCAATGCTCCCCCATGAATCCAGAGATTAGGAAAGGATTTTTTGAGTTGGCTCAGTTGCTCCTTTAATCCCAGGTTTTTTTCAATGCTCCCCAATGAATCCAGAGTTTGAGAAGGGATTTTTGAGTTGAGCTGAGTTGCTTCTTTAATCCCAGCTCTCTTTTCCATGTTCCTCTAAGAATCCAGAGTTTAGAAATGGATTTTTGAGTTGGGTTGAGTTCCTTTAATCCCAGCACGTTTTTCCATGCTCCTCTAAGAATCCAGAGATTAGGAAGGGATTTTTTGAGTTGGCTCAGTTGCTCCTTTAATCCCAGTTTTTTCAATGCTCCCCATGAATCCAGAGATTAGGAAGGGATTTTTGAGTTGGCTCAGTTGCTCCTTTAATCCCAGTTTTTTTCAATGCTCCCCCATGAATCCAGAGATTAGGAAGGGATTTTTTGAGTTGAGCTGAGTTGCTCCTTTAATCCCAGGTTTTTTTCAATGCTCCCCATTAATCCAGAGTTTGGGAAGGGATTTTTGAGTTGAGCTCAGTTGCTCCTTTAATCCCAGCTCTCTTTTCCAATGTTCCTCTAAGAATCCAGAGTTTAGAAATGGATTTTTTGAGTTGGGTTGAGTTCCTTTAATGCCAGCTCGTTTTCCATGCTCCTCTAAGAATCCAGAGATTAGGAAGGGATTTTTGAGTTGGCTCAGTTGCTCCTTTAATCCCAGTTTTTTTTTTCAATGCTCCCCCATTAATCCAGAGTTTAGGAAGGGATTTTTGAGTTGAGCTGAGTTGCTTCTTTAATCCCAGCTCTTTTTCCATGCTCCTCTAAGAATCCAGAGATTAGGAAGGGATTTTTTGAGTTGGCTCAGTTGCTCCTTTAATCCCTGGTTTTTTCAATGCTCCCTTATTAATCCAGAGTTTGGGAAGGGATTTTTGAGTTGAGCTGAGTTGCTTCTTTAATCCCAGCTCTTTTTCCATGCTTCTCCATGAATCCAGATTTTAAAAAAGGATTTTTTGATTTGGGTTGCGTTCCTTTAATCCCAGCTCTTTTTCCATGCTCCTCCATGAATCCAGAGATTAGGAAGGGATTTTTTGAGTTGGCTCAGTTGCTCCTTTAATCCCAGGTTTTTTTCAATGTTCCCCCATTAATCCAGAGTTTAGAAATGGATTTTTGAGTTGGGTTGAGTTCCTTTAATGCCAGCTCTTTTTCCATGCTCCTCTAAGAATCCAGAGATTAGGAAGGGATTTTTTGAGTTGGGTTGAGTTCCTTTAATGCCAGCTCGTTTTCCATGCTCCTCCATGAATCCAGAGATTAGGAAGGGATTTTTGAGTTGGCTCAGTTGCTCCTTTAATCCCAGTTTTTTTCAATGCTCCCCATGAATCCAGAGATTAGGAAGGGATTTTTGAGTTGGCTCAGTTGCTCCTTTAATCCCAGCTTTTTCCATGCTCCCCATGAATCCAGAGATTAGGAAGGGATTTTTTGAGTTGGTTTGAGTTCCTTTAATGCCAGCACGTTTTCCATGCTCCTCTAAGAATCCAGAGATTAGGAAGGGATTTTTTGAGTTGGCTCAGTTGCTCCTTTAATCCCAGTTTTCTTTCAATGCTCCCCAATTAATCCAGAGTTTGCGAAGGGATTTTTGAGTTGAGCTGAGTTGCTCCTTTAATCCCAGCTCTTTTTCCATGCTCCTCTAAGAATCCAGAGATTAGGAAGGGATTTTTGAGTTGGCTCAGTAGCTCCTTTAATCCCTGGTTTTTTTCAATGCTCTCCCATTAATCCAGAGTTTGGGAAGGGATTTTTGAGTTGAGCTGAGTTGCTTCTTTTATCCCAGCTCTTTTTCCTGATTCTCCATGAATCCAGATTTTAAAAAAGGATTTTTTGATTTGGGTTGTGTTCGTTTAATCCCAGCTTTTTTCCATGCTCCTCCATGAATCCAGAGATTAGGAAGGGATTTTTTGTGTTGGCTCAGTTGCTCCTTTAATCCCAGGTTTTTTTTCAATGCTCCCCCATTAATCCAGAGTTTAGAAATGGATTTTTTGAGTTGGGTTGAGTTCCTTTAATGCCAGCTCTTTTTCCATGCTCCTCTAAGAATCCAGAGATTAGGTAGGGATTTTTTGAGTTGGCTCAGTTGCTCCTTTAATCCCAGGTTTTTTTCAATTCTCCCCCATGAATCCAGAATTTGGGAAGGGATTTTTGAGTTGAGCTGAGTTACTTATTTAATCGCAGCTCTCTTTCCATGTTCCTCCCTTAATCCAGAGATTAGGAAGGGATTTTTTGAGTTTGCTTGAGTTCCTTTAATGCCAGCACGTTTTCCATTCTCCTCTAAGAATCCAGAGATTAGGAAGGGATTTTTTGAATTGGCTCAGTTGCTCTTTTAATCCCTGTTTTTTTTCAATGCTCCCTTATTATACCAGAGTTTGGGAAGGGATTTTTGAGTTGAGCTGAGTTGCTTCTTTAATCCCAGTTTTTTTTCCTGCTTCTCCATGAATCCAGACTTTAGAAATGGATTTTTTGATTTGGGTTGCGTTCCTTTAATCCCCGCCCTTTTTCAATGCTCCTCCAGGAATCCAGAGATTAAGAAGGGATTTTGTGATTTGGCTCAGTTGCTTCTTTAATCCCAGGTTTTTTTTCAATGCTCCCCCATTAATCCAGAGTTTAGAAATGGATTTTTTGAGTTGGTTTGAGTTCCTTTAATGCCAGCTCGTTTTCCATGTTCCTCTAAGAATCCAGAGATTAGGAAGGGATTTTTTGAATTGGCTCAGTTGCTCCTTTAATACCAGCTTTCTTTCAATGCTCCCCCATTAATCCAGAGTTTGTGAAGGGATTTTTGAGTTGAGCTGAGTTGCTTCTTTAATCCCAGCTCTTTTTCCTGCTTCTCCATGAATCCAGATTTTAAAAAAGGATTTTTTGATTTGGGTTGCGTATCTTTAATCCCAGCTCTCTTTCCATGCTCCTCTAAGAATCCAGAGATTAGGAAGGGATTTTTGTTTTGGCTCAGTTGCTCCTTTAATCCCAGTTTTTTTTCAATGCTCCCCCATGAATCCAGAGATTAGGAAGGGATTTTTTGAGTTGGCTCAGTTGCTCCTTTAATCCCAGGTTTTTTTTCAATTCTCCCCCATTAATCCATAGTTTGGGAAGGGATTTTTGAGATGAGCTGGGTTGCTTCTTTAATCCCAGCTCTTTTTCCATGCTTCTCCATGAATCCAGATTTTTAAAAAGGATTTTTTGATTTGGGTTGCGTTCCTTTAATCCCAGCTCTTTTTCCATGCTCCTCCATGAATCCAGAGATTAGGAAGGGATTTTTTGAGTTGGCTCAGTTGCTCCTTTAATCCCAGGTTTTTTTTCAAATGCTCCCCCATGAATCCAGAGTTTGGGAAGGGATTTTTGAGTTGAGCTGAGTTGCTCCTTGAGTCCGTGCTTCTCTAAGAATCCAGAGATTGGGAAAGTATTTTTGAGTTTGGCTGAGCTGTTCCTTGATCCCAGCTCTCTTTCCATGTTCCTCTAAGAATCCCGAGTTTAAAAATGGATTTTTTGAGTTGGGGTGAGTTCCTTTAATCCCAGCTCTTTTTCCGTGCTCCTCTAATAATCCAGAGATTAGGAAAGGATTTTTTGAGTTGGCTCAGTTGCTTCTTTATTCCCAGATTTTTTCAATGCTCCCCCATTAATCCAGAGATTAGGAAGGGATTTTTGAGTTGGCTCAGTTGTCCATTTAATCCCAGTTTTTTTCACTGCTCCCCCATTAATCCAGGTTTTGGGAAGGGATTTTTGAGTTGAGCTGAGTTGCTTCTTTAATCCCAGCTCTCTTTCCATGTTCCTCTAAGAATCCAGAGTTTAGAAATGGATTTTTTGTGTTGGGTTGAGTTCCTTTAATGCCAGCTCGTTTTCCATGCTCCTCTAAGAATCCAGAGATTAGGAAGGGATTTTTTGATTTGGCTCAGTTTCTTCTTTAATCCCAGTTTTTTTCAATGCTCCCCCATTAATCCAGAGATTAGGAAGGAATTTTTTGAGTTGGCTCAGTAGCTCCTTTTATCTTCTGACAAGAACAAATCCCTCCAAAATCCTGGAATTCAGGATTCTCAAAATCCTTGGGATGCAGGCTGGCAATGCTGAGCTGGAGCGGCATGCACTTCATGGGTTTTTATTTTTCTTTTTCATTTGATTTATTCCTCCCCCTTTTCTCCTGGAAATCCCAAATCTCTTCTGAGGGATCCCAGATTTCCTTTTTAGGTTCCCAAATCCCTTTTGAGGGATCCCAAAATTCCTTTTGAAGTTTCCCAAATCCCTTTTTGGGGTTCCCAAATCCCATTTTAGAATCCCAAATCCCTTTTTAGGTTCCCAAATTTCCTTCTGAGGGATCCCAAATTTCCTTTATAGGATCCCAGATCCCTTCTTAGGGATCCCAAATCCCATTTTAGGATCCCAGATTTCCTTTTTAGGGATCCCAAATCCCTTTTGAAGGTTCCCAAATCCGTTTTAGGGCTGCCAAATACTTATAAAGGATCCCAAATTTCCTTTTTAGGATTCCAAATCTGATTCTAGCATCCCACATCCCTTTTGAGGGATCCCAAATCCGATTTTAGAATCCCAAATCCCTTTTTAGGATCCCAAATCCCTTCTGAGGGATCCCAAATTTCCTTTTTAGGATCCGAAATCCATTATAAATCCATTAAAAAAAAAAATCCAAAAGTCCTGGGAGGAAAATATTTTGGGAAATCGGGATAATCCCATTTTCATCCCTTTTTAATCCCATTTTTATCCCATTTCATCCTATTTTTATGCCAGGAATTTAAAAAAAAAATTCCAAAGGATCTGGGAGGAAAATATTTGGGAGACTCGGGATAATCCCCTTTTTAATCCCTTTTAAACCCCATTTTAAATCCCATTTTCATCCCATTTTCATCCCATTTTCATCCCATTTTTATCTAAGGAATTAAAATTCAAAGGATCTGGGAGGAAAATATTTGGGAAAATCATGATAATCCCATTTTTAATCCCTTTTAAATCCCATTTTAAATCCCATTTTCATCCCATTTTTTATCACATTTTATCCCATTTAAATCCCATTTTATCACATTTAAATTTCATTTTCATTCCATTTTCATTATCTCATTTTAATCCCATTTTATCCCATTTTATCCCAATTTCATTGTCTCATGTTAATCCCATTTAATCCCATTTTATCCCATTTTCATTATCCCATTTTAATCCCATTTTATCCCATTTTCATTATCCCATTTTAATCCCATTTTATCCCATTTTCATCCCATTTTTTATCACATTTTATCCCATTTAAATCCCATTTTATCACATTTAAATTTCATTTTCATTCCATTTTCATTATCTCATTTTAATCCCATTTTATCCCATTTTATCCCAATTTGATTGTCTCATTTTAATCCCATTTAATCCCATTTTATCCCATTTTCATTGTCCCATTTTAATCCCATTTTATCCCATTTTCATTATCCAATTTTAATCCCATTTTATCCCATTTTCATCCCATTTTATCCAGTTTTATCCCATTTAAATCCCATTTTATCCCATTTTCATTATCTCATTTTAATCCCATTTTATCCCATTTTCATCTCATTTTTTATCACATTTTATCCCATTTTAACCCATTTTATCCCATTTAAATTTCATTTTCATTCCATTTTCATTATCTCATTTTAATCCCATTTTATCCCAATTTCATTATCTCATTTTAATCCCATTTAATCCCATTTTATCCCATTTTAATCCCATTTTATCCCATTTTCATTATCCAATTTTAATCCCATTTTATCCCATTTTCATCCCAGTTTATCCAGTTTTATCCCATTTAAATCCCATTTTGTCCCATTTTCATTGTCTCATTTTAATCCCATTTTTATCCCATTTTCACCCCATTTTAATCTTATTTTTTGGAATTCCAGCCATTTTTTATCCCATTTCATCCTATTTTAAAAAAGAAATTCCAAAGGATCTGGGAGGAAAATATTTGGGAAAATCGGGATAATCTCATTTTTAGTCCCTTTAAAATCCCATTTTAATCCCATTTCCCTACTGGAAAAACTCCCGGAGATCCCCAGAAATTGGGAATTCCCAACAAATCTGGGAAAAAAATCGGGAATGCTGCTCCTTCCACCAATCCCAGCCGCTTTTCTGGAATTCCCAGGAGCCAAAATTCCCTTTTTTTGGATTATGATTATGGGTTTATTTGGATTGGGATTATGTGATTATCAAGACTAGTATTATGGGATTGACGGGATTAGAATCGGGGATAACAGGGAATTATTTCGGATTAAGATTACGGGATTATTTCGGATTAGGATTATTTCGGATTAGGATTATTTCGGATTAGGATTATCGGGATTATTTCGGATTAGGATTATTTCGGATTAGGATTATCGGGATTATTTCGGATTAGGATTATTTCGGATTAGGATTATTTCGGATTAGGATTATCGGGATTATTTCGGATTAGGATTATTTCGGATTAGGATTATCGGGATTATTCCGGATTAGGATTATTCCGGATTAGGATTATCGGGATTATTTCGGATTAGGATTATTTCGGATTAGGATTATCGGGATTATTTCGGATTAGGATTATTTCGGATTAGGATTATCAGGATTATTTAGATTAGTATTATTCCGGATTAGGATTATCGCAATTATTTCGGATTATGATTTCGGATTATGATTATTCCGGATGAATCCGGATTAGGATTATTCGGGATTATCGGGATTGGAATTTATTTGTGATTAGGTTTATTATTATATAATTTATTGTGATTTGCTTTGCTGTCAATGATTTCTTGTCCCCATCTCATGGGTTTTTTTTCCAGATCCTGTTTTTTCTTGTTGCCATTTCTCCTGTTTTTGTCCCCTTGTCCCTACTGTCCCCAATTCCTGTCCCCAGAATTCCCTGTGGGATTAATCAAAAAATGATCCCTGCTTCTCCATGAATCCAGAGATTGGGAATGTATTTTTGAGTTTGGCTCAGCTGTTCCTTGATCACAGCTCTCTTTCCATGTTCCTCTAAGAATCCCGAGTTTAGAAATGGATTTTTTGAGTGGGGTTGCGTTCCTTTAATCCCAGTTCTTTTTCCATGCTCCTCCATGAATCCAGAGATTAGGAAGGGATTTTTTGAGTTGTCTCAGTTGCTTCTTTAATCCCAGCTCTTTTTCACTGCTTCCCCATGAATCCAGAGTTTGGGAAGGGATTTTTGAGTTGAGCTGAGTTGCTCCTTTAATCCCAGCTCTTTATCAATGCTTCCCCATGAATCCAGAGATTAGGAAGGGCATTTGAGTTGAGCCGAGTTGCTCCTTTAATCCCAGTTTTTTTTCAATGCTCCCCATTAATCCAGATTTTGGGAAGGGATTTTTGAGTTGGCTCAGTAGATCCTTTAATCCCAGTTTTTTTTTCAATGCTCCCCCATGAATCCAGAGTTTGGGAAGGGATTTTTGAGTTGAGCTGAGTTGCTTCTTTAATCCCAGCTCTTGTTCCATACTCCTCTAGAATCCAGAGATTAGGATGGGATTTTTTGAGTTGGGTTGAGTTCCTTTAATCCCAGCTCTATTTCCATGCTCCTCCATGAATCCAGAGTTTGGGAACAGATTTTGTCTTGAGCTGAGTTGCTTCTTTAATCCCAGCTCTCTTTCCATGTTCCTCTAAGAATCCAGAGATTAGGAAGGGATTTTTTGAGTTGGCTCAGTAGCTCCTTTAATCCCAGTTTTTTTTCAATGCTCCCCAATTAATTCAGAGATTAGGAAGGGATTTTTTGGGTTGGGTTGAGTTCCTTTAATCCCAGCTCTTTTTCAATGCTCCCCCATGAATCCAGAGTTTGGGAAGGGATTTTTGAGTTGAGCTGAGTTGCTCCTTTAATCCCAGTTTTTTTTTCAATGCTCCGCCACGAATCCAGAGTTTGGGAAGGGATTTTTGAGTTGAGCTGAGTTGCTTCTTTAATCCCAGCTCTTTTTCCATGCTTCTCCATGAATCCAGAGTTTAGAAATGGATTTTTTGAGTTGGGTTGAGTTCCTTTAATCCCAGCTCTTTTTCCATGCTCCTCTAAGAATCCAGAGATTAGGAAGGGATTTTTTGAGCTGGGCTCAGTTGCTCCTTTAATCCCAGTTTTTTTTCACTGCTCCCCCATGAATCGAGAGATTAGGAAGGGATTTTTTGAGTTGGCTCAGTTGCTCCTTTAATCCCAGTTTTTTTTCAATTCTCCCCCATGAATCCAGAGATTAGGAAGGGATTTTTGAGTTGAGCTGAGTTGCTCCTTTAATCCCAGTTTATTTTCAATGCTCCTCTAACAATCCCGAGTTTAGAAATGGATTTTTTGAGTTGGGTTAAGTTCCTTTAACCCAGCTCTTTTTCCATGCTCCTCTAAGAATCCAGAGATTAGGAAGGGATTTTTTGAGTTGTCTCAGTTGCTCCTTTAATCCCAGTTTTTTTTTCAATGCTCCCCCGTTAATCCAGTGTTTGTGAGGGGATTTTTGATTTGAGCTGAGTTGCTCCTTTAATCCCAGCTCTTTTTCCTGCTTCTCCATGAATCCAGAGTTTAGAAATGGATTTTTTAGTTGTGTTGAGTTCCTTTAATCCCAGCTCTTTTTCACTGCTCCCAGATGAGTCCAGAGTTTAGAAATGGATTTTTTGAGTAGGGTTGAGTTCCTTTAATCCCAGCTCGTTTTCCATGCTCCTCTAAGAACCCAGAGATTAGGAAGGGAGTTTTGAGTTGGCTCAGTCGTTCCTTTAATCACAGTTTTTTTTTCAATGCTCCCCAATTAATCAAGAGATTAGGAAGGGTCTTTTTTAGTTGCCGCAGTAGGTCCTTTAATCCCAGGTTTTTTTCAATGCTCCCCCATGAATCCAGAGATTAGGAAGGGATTTTTGAGTTGAGCTGAATTGCTTCTTTAATGCCAGCTCTCTTTCCATGTTCCTCAAAGAATCCAGAGATTAGGAAGGGATTTTTTGAGATGGCTCAATTGCTCCTTTAATCCCAGTTTTTTTTCAATGCTCCCCCATGAATCCAGAGATTAGGAAGGGATTTTTTGAGTTGGCTCAGTTGCTCCTTTAATCCCAGTTTTTTTCAATGCTCCCCCATTATCCAGAGATTGCGAGGGGATTTTTGAGTTGAGCTGAGTTGCTCCTTTAATCCCAGCTCTTTTTCCATGCTCCTCTAAGAATCCAGAGATTAGGAAGGGATTTTTGAGTTGGCTCAGTAGCTCCTTTAATCCCTAGTTTTTTTCAATGATCTCCCATTAATCCAGAGTTTGGGAAGGGATTTTTGAGTTGAGCTGAATTGCTCCTTTAATCCCAGGGTTTTTTTCAATGCTCTCCCATTAATCCAGAGTTTGGGAAGTGATTTTGAGTTGAGCTGAGTTGCTTCTTTAATCCCAGCTCTTTCTCCATGCTTCTCCATGAATCCAGATTTTAAAAAAGGATTTTTTGATTTGGGTTGCGTTCCTTTAATCCCAGCTCTTTTTCCATGCTCCTCCATGAATCCAGAGATTAGGAAGGGATTTTTTGAGTTGGCTCAGTTGCTCCTTTAATCCCAGCTCTTTTTCACTGCTCCCCCATTAATCCAGAGTTTAGAAATGGATTATTTGAGTTGGGTTGAGTTCCTTTATTGCCAGCACGTTTTCCAAGCTCCTGTAAGTATCCAGAGATTAGGAAGGGATTTTTTGAGTTGGCTCAGTTGCTCCTTTAATCCCAGGTATTTTTCCAATGCTCCCTCATGAATGCAGAGATTAGGAAGGGATTTTTTGAGTTGGCTCAGTAGGTCCTTTAATCCCAGTTCTTTTTCAATGCTCCCCCATTAATCCAGAGATTAGGAAGGGATTTTTTGAGTTGGCTCAGTAGGTCCTTTAATCCCAGTTTTATTTTCAATGCTCCCCTTGAATACAGAGATTAGGAAGGGATTTTTGAGATGAGCTGAGTTGCTCTTTTAATCCCACTTTTTTTTCAATGCTCCCCCATTAATCCAGAGATTAGGAAGGGATTTTTTGAGTTGGCTCAGTTGCTCCTTTAATCCCTGGTTTTTTTTCAATGCTCCCCCATTTATCCAGAGTTTGGGAAGGGATTTCTGAGTTGAGCTGAGTTGCTTCTTTAATCCCAGCTCTTTTTCCATGCTTCTCCATGAATCCACACTTTAGAAATGGATTTTTTGAGTTGGGTTGCGTTCCTTTAATCCCAGCTCTTTCTCCATGCTCCTCTAAGAATCCAGAGATTAAGAGGGGATTTTTTGAGTTGGCTCTGTTGCTTCTTTAATCCCAGTTTTTTTCATTGCTCCCCCATGAATGCAGAGATTAGGAAGGGATTTTTTAGGTTGGCTCACTTGCTCCTTTAATCCCAGTTTTTTTTCAATGCTCCCCCATGAATCCAGAGATTAGGAAGGGATTTTTTGAGTTGGCTCAGTTGCTCCTTTAATCACAGGTTTTTTTCAATATTCCCCCATTAATCCAGAGTTTAGAAATGGATTTTTTTAGTTGGGTTGAGTTCCTTCAATCCCAGGTCTTTCTCCATGCTCCTCTAAGAATCCAGAGATTAGGAAGGGATTTTTGAGTTGGCTCAGTAGTTCCTTTAATCCCTGGTTTTTTTCAATGCTCTCCCATTAATCCAGAGTTTGGGAAGGGATTTTTGAGTTTAGCGGAGTTGCTTCTTTAATCCCAGCTCTTTTTCCTGCTTCTCCATGAATCGAGATTTTAAAAAAGGTTTTTTTGATTTGGGTTGCGTTCCTTTAATCCCAGCTCTCTTTCCATGCTCCTCCATGGATCCAGAGATTAGGAAGGGATTTTTTGAGTTGGCTCAGTTGCTCCTTTAATCCCAGGTTTTTTTCAATGTTCCCCATAAATCCAGAGATTAGAAATGGATTTTTTGAGTTGGGTTGAGTTCCTTTAATCCCAGGTTTTTCTCCATGCTCCTCTAGGAATCCAGAGATTAGGAAGGGATTTTTTGAGTTGGCTCAGTTGCTCCTTTAATCCCAGTTTTTTTTTTCAATGCTCCCCCATTAATCCGGAAATTAGGAAGGGATTTTTTGAGTTGGCTCAGTTGCTCCTTTAATCCCAGGTTTTTTCAATGCTCCCCCATGAATCCAGAGATTAGGAAGGGATTTTTTGAGTTGGCTCAGTTGCTCCTTTAATCGCTGTTTTTTTTCAATGCTCCCTTATTAATCCAGAGTTTGGGAAGGGATTTTTGAGTTGAGCTGAGTTGCTTCTTTAATCCCAGCTCTTTTTCCTGCTTCTCCATGAATCCAGACTTTAGAAATGGATTTTTTGATTTGGGTTGCGTTCCTTTAGTCCCAGCCCTTTTTCAATGCTCCTCTAAGAATCCAGAGATTAGGAAGGGATATTTTGTGAGTTGGCTCAGTTGCTCCTTTAATCCCAGCTCTTTTTCACTGCTCCCCCATTAATCCAGAGTTTAGAAATCGATTATTTGACTTGGGTTGAGTTCCTTTATTGCCAGCACATTTTCCAAGCCCCTGTAAGTATCCAGAGATTAGGAAGGGATTTTTTGAGTTGGCTCAGTTGCTCCTTTAATCCCAGTTTTTTTTTTCAATGCTCCCCCATGAATCCAGAGATTAGGAAGGGATTTTTGAGATGAGCTGAATTGCTCCTTTAATCCCAGTTTTTTTTCCATGCTCCTCTAAGTATCCAGAGATTAGGAAGGGATTTTTTGAGTTGGCTCAGTTGCTCCTTTAATCCCAGGTTTTCTTCAATGTTCCCCCATGAATCCAGAGTTTGGGAAGGGATTTTTTGAGTTGGCTCAGTTGCTCCTTTAATCCCAGGTTTTTTTCAATGTTCCCCCATGAATTCAGAGTTTGGGAAGGGATTTTTGAGTTGAGCTGAGTTGCTTCTTTAATCCCAGCTCTCTTTCCATGTTCCTCTAAGAATCCAGAGTTTAGAAATGGATTTTTTGAGTTGGGTTGAGTTCCTTTATTGCCAGCTTGTTTTCCATGCTCTTCTAAGAATCCAGAGATTAGGAAGGGATTTTTTGAGTTGGCTCAGTTGCTCCTTTAATCCCAGTTTTATTTCAATGCTCCCCCGTTAATCCAGAGATTAGGAAGGGATTTTTTGAGTTGGCTCAGTAGCTCCTTTATCCCAGGTTTTTTTTCAATGCTCCCCCATTAATCCAGAGTTTGTGAGGGGATTTTTGAGTTGACCTGAGTTGCTCCTTTAATCCCAGCTCTTTTTCCATGCTCCTCTAAGAATCCAGAGATTAGGAAGGGATTTTATTGAGTTGGCTCAGTAGCTCCTTTAATCCCTGGTTTTTTTCAATGCTCTCGCATTAATCCAGTGTTTGGGAAGGGATTTTTGAGTTGAGCTGAGTTGCTTCTTTAATCCCAGCTCTTTTTCCTGCTTCTCCATGAATCCAGATTTTAAAAAAGGATTTTTTGAGTTGGGTTGCGTTCCTTTAATCTCAGCTCTTTTTCCATGCTCCTGCATGAATCCAGAGATTAGGAAGGGATTTTTTGAGTTGGCTCAGTTGCTCCTTTAATCCCAGGTTTTTTTCAATGCTCCCCCATTAATCCAGAGATTAGGAAGGGATTTTTTGAGTTGGCTCAGTTGCTCCTTTAATCCCAGTTTTATTTCAATGCTCCCCCATGAATCCAGAGTTTGGGAAGGGATTTTTGAGTTGAGCTGAGTTGCTCCTTTAATCCCAGCTCTTTTTCCATGCTCCTCTAAGAATCCAGAGATTAGGAAGGGATTTTTGAGTTGGCTCAGTAGCTCCTTTAATCCCTGGTTTTTTTTCAATGCTCCCTTATTAATCCAGAGTTTGGGAAGGGATTTTTGAGTTGAGCTGAGTTGCTTCTTTAATCCCAGCTCTTTTTCCTGCTTGTCCATGAATCCAGACTTTAGAAATGGATTTTTTGAGTTGGGTTGAGTTCCTTTAATGCCAGCTCGTTTTCCATGCTCCTCTAAGAATCCAGAGATTAGGAAGGGATTTTTTGACTTGGCTGAGTTGCTCCTTTAATTCCAGTTTTTTTTTCAATGTTCCCCCACTAATCGAGAGATTAGGATGGGATTTTTTGAGATTGCTCAGTAGGTCCTTTAATCCCAGTTTTTTTTCAATGCTCCCCCATGAATCCAGAGTTTGGGAAGGGATTTTTGAGTTGAGCTGAGTTACTTCTTTAATCGCAGCTCGCTTTCCATGTTCCTCTAAGAATCCAGAGATTAGGAAGGAATTTTTTGAGTTGGCTCAGTTGCTCCTTTAATCCCAGGTTTTTTTCAATGCTCCCCCATTACTCCAGAGTTTGCGAGGGGATTTTTGAGTTGATCTGAGTTGCTCCTTTAATCCCAGCTTTTTTTCCTGCTTGTCCATGAATCCAGAATTTAAAAAAGGATTTTTTGAGTTGGGTTGCGTTCCTTTAATCTCAGCTCTTTTTCCATGTTCCTCCATGAATCCAGAGATTAGGAAGGGATTTTTTGAGTTGGCTCAGTAGGTCCTTTAATCCCAGTTTTTTTTCAATGCTCCCCCATTAATCCAGAGATTAGGAAGGGATTTTTTGAGTTGGCTCTGTTGCTCCTTTAATCCCAGTTTTTTTTCAATGCTCCCCCATTAATCCAGAGATTAGGAAGGGATTTTTGAGATGAGCTGAATTGCTCCTTTAATCCCAGTTTTTTTTCCATGCTCCCCCATTAATCCAGAGATTAGGAAGGGATTTTTTGAGTTGGCTCAGTTGCTCCTTTAATCCCAGGTTTTTTTCAATGTTCCCCCATGAATCCAGAGTTTGAGAAGGGATTTTTGAGTTGAGCTGAGTTGCTTCTTTAATCCCAGCTCTCTTTCCATGCTCCTCCATGAATCCAGAGATTAGGAAGGGATTTTTTGAGTTGGCTCAGTTGCTCCTTTAATCCCAGCTCTTTTTCAATGCTCCCCATTAATCCAGAGTTTAGAAATGGATTTTTGAGTTGGGTTGAGTTCCTTTATTGCCAGCTCGTTTTTCCATGCTCCTGTAAGTATCCAGAGATTAGGAAGGGATTTTTGAGTTGGCTCAGTTGCTCCTTTAATCCCAGGTTTTTTCCAATGCTCCTCATGAATCCAGAGATTAGGAAGGGATTTTTGAGTTGGCTCAGTAGGTCCTTTAATCCCAGTTCTTTTTCAATGCTCCCCCATTAATCCAGAGATTAGGAAGGGATTTTTTGAGTTGGCTCAGTAGGTCCTTTAATCCCAGTTTTATTTTCAATGCTCCCTTGAATACAGAGATTAGGAAGGGATTTTTGAGATGAGCTGAGTTGCTCCTTTAATCCCAGTTTTTTTCCATGCTCCCCATTAATCCAGAGATTAGGAAGGGATTTTTGAGTTGGCTCAGTTGCTCCTTTAATCCCTGGTTTTTTTCAATGCTCCCCCATTAATCCAGAGTTTGGGAAGGGATTTTTGAGTTGAGCTGAGTTGCTTCTTTAATCCCAGCTCTTTTTCCATGCTTCTCCATGAATCCACACTTTAGAAATGGATTTTTTGAGTTGGGTTGCGTTCCTTTAATCCCAGCTCTTTTCCATGCTCCTCTAAGAATCCAGAGATTAAGAGGGATTTTTGAGTTGGCTCAGTTGCTCCTTTAATCCCAGTTTTTTTCATTGCTCCCCATGAATCCAGAGATTAGGAAGGGATTTTTTAGGTTGGCTCACTTGCTCCTTTAATCCCAGTTTTTTCAATGCTCCCCCATGAATCCAGAGATTAGGAAGGGATTTTTGAGTTGGCTCAGTTGCTCCTTTAATCACAGGTTTTTTCAATATTCCCCATTAATCGAGAGTTTAGAAATGGATTTTTTAGTTGGGTTGAGTTCCTTCAATCCCAGCTCTTTTCCATGCTCCTCTAAGAATCCAGAGATTAGGAAGGGATTTTTTGAGTTGGCTCAGTAGTTCCTTTAATCCCTGGTTTTTTCAATGCTCTCCCATTAATCCAGAGTTTGGGAAGGGATTTTTGAGTTGAGCTGAGTTGCTTCTTTAATCCCAGCTCTTTTTCCTGCTTCTCCATGAATCGAGATTTTAAAAGGATTTTTTGATTTGGGTTGCGTTCCTTTAATCCCAGCTCTCTTTCCATGCTCCTCCATGGATCCAGAGATTAGGAAGGGATTTTTGAGTTGGCTCAGTTGCTCCTTTAATCCCCAGGTTTTTTTCAATGCTCCCCCATGAATCCAGAGATTGGAAATGGATTTTTTGAGTTGGGGTTGAGTTCCTTTAATCCCAGGTTTTTCTCCATGCTCCTCTAAGGAATCCAGAGATTAGGAAGGGATTTTTGAGTTGGCTCAGTTGCTCCTTTAATCCCAGTTTTTTTTCAATGCTCCCCCATTAATCCAGGAAATTAGGAAGGGGATTTTTTGAGTTGGCTCAGTTGCTCCTTTAATCCCAGGTTTTTTTCAATGCTCCCCCATGAATCCAGAGATTAGGAAGGGATTTTTTGAGTTGGCTCAGTTGCTCCTTTAATCCCTGGTTTTTTTCAATGCTCCCTTATTAATCTAGAGTTTGGGAAGGGATTTTTGAGTTGAGCTGAGTTGCTTCTTTAATCCCAGCTCTTTTTCCTGCTTCTCCATGAATCCAGACTTTAGAAATGGATTTTTTTGAGTTTGGGTTGCGTTCCTTTAATCCCAGCTCTTTTCCATGCTCCTCTAAGAATCCAGAGATTAGGAAGGGATATTTTTGAGTTGGCTCAGTTGCTCCTTTAATCCCAGCTCTTTTTCACTGCTCCCCATTAATCCAGAGTTTAGAAATGATTATTTTGACTTGGGTTGAGTTCCTTTATTGCCAGCACATTTTCCAAGCCCCTGTAAGTATCCAGAGATTAGGAAGGGATTTTTTGAGTTGGCTCAGTTGCTCCTTTAATCCCAGTTTTTTTTTTCAATGCTCCCCCATGAATCCAGAGATTAGGAAGGGATTTTTGAGTTGAGCTGAATTGCTCCTTTAATCCCAGTTTTTTTCCATGCTCCTCTAAGTATCCAGAGATTAGGAAGGGATTTTTGAGTTGGCTCAGTTGCTCCTTTAATCCCAGGTTTTTCTTCAATGCTCCCCATGAATCCAGAGTTTGGGAAGGGATTTTTTGAGTTGGCTCAGTTGCTCCTTTAATCCCAGGTTTTTTTCAATGCCCCCATGAATCCAGAGTTTGGGAAGGGATTTTTGAGTTGAGCTGAGTTGCTTCTTTAATCCCAGCTCTTTTCCATGTTCCTCTAAGAATCCAGAGTTTAGAAATGGATTTTTGAGTTGGGTTGAGTTCCTTTATTGCCAGCTTGTTTTCCATGCTCTTCTAAGAATCCAGAGATTAGGAAGGGATTTTTTGAGTTGGCTCAGTTGCTCCTTTAATCCCAGTTTTTTTTTCAATGCTCCCCCATTAATCCAGAGATTAGGAAGGGATTTTTTGAGTTGGCTCAGTAGCTCCTTTAATCCCAGGTTTTTTTCAATGCTCCCCCATTAATCCAGAGTTTGGGAAGGGATTTTTGAGTTGAGCTGAGTTGCTCCTTTAATCCCAGCTCTTTTTCCATGCTCCTCTAAGAATCCAGAGATTAGGAAGGGATTTTTTGAGTTGGCTCACTAGATCCTTTAATCCCTGGTTTTTTTCAATGCTCTCGCATTAATCCAGGGGTTTGGGAAGGGATTTTTGAGTTGAGCTGAGTTGCTTCTTTAATCCCAGCTCTTTTTCCTGCTTCTCCATGAATCCAGATTTTAAAAAAGGATTTTTTGAGTTGGGTTGCGTTCCTTTAATCCCAGCTCTTTTTCCATGCTCCTCCATGAATCCAGAGATTAGGAAGGGATTTTTTGAGTTGGCTCAGTTGCTCCTTTAATCCCAGGTTTTTTTCAATGCTCCCCCATTAATCCAGAGATTAGGAAGGGATTTTTTGAGTTGGCTCAGTTGCTCCTTTAATCCCAGTTTTTTTTTTCAATGCTCCCCCATTAATCCAGAGTTTGGGAAGGGATTTTTGAGTTGAGCTGAGTTGCTCCTTTAATCCCAGCTCTTTTTCCATGCTCCTCTAAGAATCCAGAGATTAGGAAGGGATTTTTGAGTTGGCTCAGTAGCTCCTTTAATCCCTGGTTTTTTTCAATGCTCTCCCATTAATCCAGAGTTTGGGAAGGGATTTTTGAGTTGAGCTGAGTTGCTTCTTTAATCCCAGCTCTTTTTCCTGCTTGTCCATGAATCCAGACTTTAGAAATGGATTTTTTGAGTTGGGTTGAGTTCCTTTAATGCCAGCTCGTTTTCCATGCTCCTCTAAGAATCCAGAGATTAGGAAGGGATTTTTTGACTTGGCTGAGTTGCTCCTTTAATTCCAGTTTTTTTTCAATGTTCCCCACTAATCGAGAGATTAGGATGGGATTTTTGAGATTGGCTCAGTAGGTCCTTTAATCCCAGTTTTTTTTCAATGCTCCCCCATGAATCCAGAGTTTGGGAAGGGATTTTTGAGTTGAGCTGAGTTACTTCTTTAATCCCAGCTCTCTTTCCATGTTCCTCTAAGAATCCAGAGATTAGGAAGGGATTTTTTGAGTTGGCTCAGTAGCTCCTTTAATCCCAGGTTTTTTTCAATGCTCCCCCATTAATCCAGAGTTTGCGAGGGGATTTTTGAGTTGAGCTGAGTTGCTCCTTTAATCCCAGCTCTTTTTCCTGCTTGTCCATGAATCCAGAATTTAAAAGGATTTTTTGAGTTGGGTTGAGTTCCTTTAATCTCAGCTCTTTTTCCATGCTCCTCCATGAATCCAGAGATTAGGAAGGGATTTTTGAGTTGGCTCAGTAGGTCCTTTAATCCCAGTTTTTTTCAATGCTCCCCATTAATCCAGAGATTAGGAAGGGATTTTTGAGTTGGCTCAGTTGCTCCTTTAATCCCAGTTTTTTTCAATGCTCCCCCATTAATCCAGAGATTAGGAAGGGATTTTTTGAGTTGAGCTGAATTGCTCCTTTAATCCCAGTTTTTTTCCATGCTCCCCATTAATCCAGAGATTAGGAAGGGATTTTTGAGTTGGCTCAGTTGCTCCTTTAATCCCAGGTTTTTTCAATGTTCCCCATGAATCCAGAGTTTGGGAAGGGATTTTTGAGTTGAGCTGAGTTGCTTCTTTAATCCCAGCTCTCTTTCCATGCTCCTCCATGAATCCAGAGATTAGGAAGGGATTTTTGAGTTGGCTCAGTTGCTCCTTTAATCCCAGCTCTTTTTCACTGCTCCCCATTAATCCAGAGTTTAGAAATGGATTATTTGAGTTGGGTTGAGTTCCTTTATTGCCAGCACGTTTTCCAAGCTCCTGTAAGTATCCAGAGATTAGGAAGGGATTTTTGAGTTGGCTCAGTTGCTCCTTTAATCCCAGGTTTTTTCCAATGCTCCTCATGAATGCAGAGATTAGGAAGGGATTTTTTGAGTTGGCTCAGTAGGTCCTTTAATCCCAGTTCTTTTTTCAATGCTCCCCATTAATCCAGAGATTAGGAAGGGATTTTTTGAGTTGGCTCAGTAGGTCCTTTAATCCCAGTTTTATTTTCAATGCTCCCCTTGAATACAGAGATTAGGAAGGGATTTTTGAGATGAGCTGAGTTGCTCTTTTAATCCCAGTTTTTTTCAATGCTCCTCCATTAATCCAGAGATTAGGAAGGGATTTTTGAGTTGGCTCAGTTGCTCCTTTAATCCCTGGTTTTTTTCAATGCTCCCCATTTATCCAGAGTTTGGGAAGGGATTTCTGAGTTGAGCTGAGTTGCTTCTTTAATCCCAGCTCTTTTTCCATGCTTCTCCATGAATCCACACTTTAGAAATGGATTTTTTGAGTTGGGTTGCGTTCCTTTAATCCCAGCTCTTTCTCCATGCTCCTCTAAGAATCCAGAGATTAGAGAGGGATTTTTGAGTTGGCTCTGTTGCTTCTTTAATCCCAGTTTTTTCATTGCTCCCCATGAATGCAGAGATTAGGAAGGGATTTTTTAGGTTGGCTCACTTGCTCCTTTAATCCCAGTTTTTTCCAATGCTCCCCCATGAATCCAGAGATTAGGAAGGGATTTTTTGAGTTGGCTCAGTTGCTCCTTTAATCACAGGTTTTTTCAATATTCCCCATTAATCGAGAGTTTAGAAATGGATTTTTTAGTTGGGTTGAGTTCCTTCAATCCCAGGTCTTTCTCCATGCTCCTCTAAGAATCCAGAGATTAGGAAGGGATTTTTGAGTTGGCTCAGTAGTTCCTTTAATCCCTGGTTTTTTCAATGCTCTCCCATTAATCCAGAGTTTGGGAAGGGATTTTTGAGTTTAGCGGAGTTGCTTCTTTAATCCCAGCTCTTTTTCCTGCTTCTCCATGAATCGAGATTTTAAAAAGGTTTTTTTGATTTGGGTTGCGTTCCTTTAATCCCAGCTCTCTTTCCATGCTCCTCCATGGATCCAGAGATTAGGAAGGGATTTTTTGAGTTGGCTCAGTTGCTCCTTTAATCCCAGGTTTTTTCAATGTTCCCCATAAATCCAGAGATTAGAAATGGATTTTTTGAGTTGGGTTGAGTTCCTTTAATCCCAGGTTTTCTCCATGCTCCTCTAGGAATCCAGAGATTAGGAAGGGATTTTTTGAGTTGGCTCAGTTGCTCCTTTAATCCCAGTTTTTTTTCAATGTTCCCCCATTAATCCGGAAATTAGGAAGGGATTTTTGAGTTGGCTCAGTTGCTCCTTTAATCCCAGGTTTTTTCAATGCTCCCCATGAATCCAGAGATTAGGAAGGGATTTTTTGAGTTGGCTCAGTTGCTCCTTTAATCGCTGTTTTTTTTCAATGCTCCCTTATTAATCCAGAGTTTGGGAAGGGATTTTTGAGTTGAGCTGAGTTGCTTCTTTAATCCCAGCTCTTTTTCCTGCTTCTCCATGAATCCAGACTTTAGAAATGGATTTTTTGATTTGGGTTGCGTTCCTTTAGTCCCAGCCCTTTTTCCAATGCTCCTCTAAGAATCCAGAGATTAGGAAGGGATATTTTGTGAGTTGGCTCAGTTGCTCCTTTAATCCCAGCTCTTTTTCACTGCTCCCCATTAATCCAGAGTTTAGAAATCGATTATTTGACTTGGGTTGAGTTCCTTTATTGCCAGCACATTTTCCAAGCCCCTGTAAGTATCCAGAGATTAGGAAGGGATTTTTTGAGTTGGCTCAGTTGCTCCTTTAATCCCAGTTTTTTTTCAATGCTCCCCATGAATCCAGAGATTAGGAAGGGATTTTTGAGATGAGCTGAATTGCTCCTTTAATCCCAGTTTTTTTCCATGCTCCTCTAAGTATCCAGAGATTAGGAAGGGATTTTTGAGTTGGCTCAGTTGCTCCTTTAATCCCAGGTTTTCTTCAATGTTCCCCATGAATCCAGAGTTTGGGAAGGGATTTTTTGAGTTGGCTCAGTTGCTCCTTTAATCCCAGGTTTTTTTCAATGTTCCCCCATGAATTCAGAGTTTGGGAAGGGATTTTTGAGTTGAGCTGAGTTGCTTCTTTAATCCCAGCTCTCTTTCCATGTTCCTCTAAGAATCCAGAGTTTAGAAATGGATTTTTTGAGTTGGGTTGAGTTCCTTTATTGCCAGCTTGTTTTCCATGCTCTTCTAAGAATCCAGAGATTAGGAAGGGATTTTTTGAGTTGGCTCAGTTGCTCCTTTAATCCCAGTTTTATTTCAATGCTCCCCCGTTAATCCAGAGATTAGGAAGGGATTTTTTGAGTTGGCTCAGTAGCTCCTTTATCCCAGGTTTTTTTTCAATGCTCCCCCATTAATCCAGAGTTTGTGAGGGGATTTTTGAGTTGACCTGAGTTGCTCCTTTAATCCCAGCTCTTTTTCCATGCTCCTCTAAGAATCCAGAGATTAGGAAGGGATTTATTGAGTTGGCTCACTAGATCCTTTAATCCCTGGTTTTTTTTCAATGCTCTCGCATTAATCCAGTGTTTGGGAAGGGATTTTTGAGTTGAGCTGAGTTGCTTCTTTAATCCCAGCTCTTTTTCCTGCTTCTCCATGAATCCAGATTTTAAAAAAGGATTTTTTGAGTTGGGTTGCGTTCCTTTAATCTCAGCTCTTTTTCCATGCTCCTGCATGAATCCAGAGATTAGGAAGGGATTTTTTGAGTTGGCTCAGTTGCTCCTTTAATCCCAGGTTTTTTTCAATGCTCCCCCATTAATCCAGAGATTAGGAAGGGATTTTTTGAGTTGGCTCAGTTGCTCCTTTAATCCCAGTTTTTTTTTCAATGCTCCCCCATGAATCCAGAGTTTGGGAAGGGATTTTTGAGTTGAGCTGAGTTGCTCCTTTAATCCCAGCTCTTTTTCCATGCTCCTCTAAGAATCCAGAGATTAGGAAGGGATTTTTGAGTTGGCTCAGTAGCTCCTTTAATCCCTGTTTTTTTTCAATGCTCCCTTATTAATCCAGAGTTTGGGAAGGGATTTTTGAGTTGAGCTGAGTTGCTTCTTTAATCCCAGCTCTTTTTCCTGCTTGTCCATGAATCCAAGACTTTAGAAATGGATTTTTTGAGTTGGGTTGAGTTCCTTTAATGCCAGCTCGTTTTCCATGCTCCTCTAAGAATCCAGAGATTAGGAAGGGATTTTTGACTTGGCTGAGTTGCTCCTTTAATTCCAGTTTTTTTTCAATGTTCCCCACTAATCGAGAGATTAGGATGGGATTTTTGAGATTGGCTCAGTAGGTCCTTTAATCCCAGTTTTTTTCAATGCTCCCCCATGAATCCAGAGTTTGGGAAGGGATTTTTGAGTTGAGCTGAGTTACTTCTTTAATCGCAGCTCGCTTTCCATGTTCCTCTAAGAATCCAGAGATTAGGAAGGAATTTTTTGAGTTGGCTCAGTTGCTCCTTTAATCCCAGGTTTTTTTCAATGCTCCCCCATTACTCCAGAGTTTGCGAGGGGATTTTTGAGTTGATCTGAGTTGCTCCTTTAATCCCAGCTCTTTTTCCTGCTTGTCCATGAATCCAGAATTTAAAAAAGGATTTTTTGAGTTGGGTTGCGTTCCTTTAATCCCAGCTCTTTTCCATGTTCCTCCATGAATCCAGAGATTAGGAAGGGATTTTTTGAGTTGGCTCAGTAGGTCCTTTAATCCCAGTTTTTTTCAATGCTCCCCATTAATCCAGAGATTAGGAAGGGATTTTTGAGTTGGCTTAGTTGCTCCTTTAATCCCAGTTTTTTTCAATGCTCCCCCATGAATCCAGAGATTAGGAAGGGATTTTTGAGATGAGCTGAATTGCTCCTTTAATCCCAGTTTTTTTTCCATGCTCCCCCATTAATCCAGAGATTAGGAAGGGATTTTTTGAGTTGGCTCAGTTGCTCCTTTAATCCCAGGTTTTTTTCAATGTTCCCCCATGAATCCAGAGTTTGAGAAGGGATTTTTGAGTTGAGCTGAGTTGCTTCTTTAATCCCAGCTCTCTTTCCATGTTCCTCTAAGAATCCAGAGTTTAGAAATGGATTTTTTGAGTTGGGTTGAGTTCCTTTATTGCCAGCTCGTTTTCCATGCTCCTCTAAGTATCCAGAGATTAGGAAGGGATTTTTTGAGTTGGCTCAGTTGCTCCTTTAATCCCAGGTTTTTTTCAATGCTCCCCATTAATCCAGAGTTTGGGAAGGGGATTTTTGAGTTGACCTGAGTTGCTCCTTTAATCCCAGCTCTTTTCCATGCTCCTCTAAGAATCCAGAGATTAGGAAGGGATTTTTGAGTTGGCTCAGTTGCTCCTTTAATCCCAGGTTTTTTCAATGCTCTCCCATTAATCCAGAGTTTGGGAAGGGATTTTTGAGTTGAGCTGAGTTGCTTCTTTAATCCCAGCTCTTTTTCCATGCTTCTCCATGAATCCAGAGATTTTAAAAGGATTTTTTGAGTTGGCTCGTGCCTTTAATCCCAGCTCTTTTCCATGCTCCTCCATTAATCCAGAGATTAGGAAGGGATTTTTGAGTTGGCTCAGTTGCTCCTTTAATCCCAGTTTTTTTCAATGCTCCCCATTAATCCAGAGATTAGGAAGGGATTTTTTGAGTTGGCTCAGTTGCTCCTTTAATCCCTGGTTTTTTTCAATGCTCCCCCATTTAATCCAGAGTTTGGGAAGGGATTTTGAGTTGAGCTGAGTTGCTTCTTTAATCCCAGCTCTTTTCCATGCTTCTCCATGAATCCACACTTTAGAAATGGATTTTTTGAGTTGGGTTGCGTTCCTTTAATCCCAGCTCTTTTCCATGCTCCTCTAAGAATCCAGAGATTAAGAGGGATTTTTGAGTTGGCTCTGTTGCTTCTTTAATCCCAGTTTTTTCATTGCTCCCCCATGAATGCAGAGATTAGGAAGGGATTTTTTAGGTTGGCTCACTTGCTCCTTTAATCCCAGTTTTTTTTCAATGCTCCCCCATGAATCCAGAGATTAGGAAGGGATTTTTTGAGTTGGCTCAGTTGCTCCTTTAATCACAGGTTTTTTTCAATATTCCCCCATTAATCGAGAGTTTAGAAATGGATTTTTTTAGTTGGGTTGAGTTCCTTCAATCCCAGGTCTTTCTCCATGCTCCTCTAAGAATCCAGAGATTAGGAAGGGATTTTTGAGTTGGCTCAGTAGTTCCTTTAATCCCTGGTTTTTTTCAATGCTCTCCCATTAATCCAGAGTTTGGGAAGGGATTTTTGAGTTTAGCGGAGTTGCTTCTTTAATCCCAGCTCTTTTTCCTGCTTCTCCATGAATCGAGATTTTAAAAAAGGTTTTTTTGATTTGGGTTGCGTTCCTTTAATCCCAGCTCTCTTTCCATGCTCCTCCATGGATCCAGAGATTAGGAAGGGATTTTTTGAGTTGGCTCAGTTGCTCCTTTAATCCCAGGTTTTTTTCAATGTTCCCCCATAAATCCAGAGATTAGAAATGGATTTTTTGAGTTGGGTTGAGTTCCTTTAATCCCAGGTTTTTCTCCATGCTCCTCTAGGAATCCAGAGATTAGGAAGGGATTTTTTGAGTTGGCTCAGTTGCTCCTTTAATCCCAGTTTTTTTTTTCAATGTTCCCCCATTAATCCGGAAATTAGGAAGGGATTTTTTGAGTTGGCTCAGTTGCTCCTTTAATCCCAGGTTTTTTCAATGCTCCCCCATGAATCCAGAGATTAGGAAGGGATTTTTTGAGTTGGCTCAGTTGCTCCTTTAATCGCTGTTTTTTTTCAATGCTCCCTTATTAATCCAGAGTTTGGGAAGGGATTTTTGAGTTGAGCTGAGTTGCTTCTTTAATCCCAGCTCTTTTTCCTGCTTCTCCATGAATCCAGACTTTAGAAATGGATTTTTTGATTTGGGTTGCGTTCCTTTAGTCCCAGCCCTTTTTCAATGCTCCTCTAAGAATCCAGAGATTAGGAAGGGATATTTTGTGAGTTGGCTCAGTTGCTCCTTTAATCCCAGCTCTTTTTCACTGCTCCCCCATTAATCCAGAGTTTAGAAATCGATTATTTGACTTGGGTTGAGTTCCTTTATTGCCAGCACATTTTCCAAGCCCCTGTAAGTATCCAGAGATTAGGAAGGGATTTTTTGAGTTGGCTCAGTTGCTCCTTTAATCCCAGTTTTTTTTTTCAATGCTCCCCCATGAATCCAGAGATTAGGAAGGGATTTTTGAGATGAGCTGAATTGCTCCTTTAATCCCAGTTTTTTTTCCATGCTCCTCTAAGTATCCAGAGATTAGGAAGGGATTTTTGAGTTGGCTCAGTTGCTCCTTTAATCCCAGGTTTTTCTTCAATGTTCCCCATGAATCCAGAGTTTGGGAAGGGATTTTTGAGTTGGCTCAGTTGCTCCTTTAATCCCAGGTTTTTTTCAATGTTCCCCCATGAATCCAGAGTTTGGGAAGGGATTTTTGAGTTGAGCTGAGTTGCTTCTTTAATCCCAGCTCTCTTTCCATGTTCCTCTAAGAATCCAGAGTTTAGAAATGGATTTTTTGAGTTGGGTTGAGTTCCTTTATTGCCAGCTTGTTTTCCATGCTCTTCTAAGAATCCAGAGATTAGGAAGGGATTTTTTGAGTTGGCTCAGTTGCTCCTTTAATCCCAGTTTTATTTCAATGCTCCCCCGTTAATCCAGAGATTAGGAAGGGATTTTTTGAGTTGGCTCAGTAGCTCCTTTATCCCAGGTTTTTTTCAATGCTCCCCATTAATCCAGAGTTTGTGAGGGGATTTTTGAGTTGACCTGAGTTGCTCCTTTAATCCCAGCTCTTTTCCATGCTCCTCTAAGAATCCAGAGATTAGGAAGGGATTTTTGAGTTGGCTCAGTAGCTCCTTTAATCCCTGGTTTTTTTCAATGCTCTCGCATTAATCCAGTGTTTGGGAAGGGATTTTTGAGTTGAGCTGAGTTGCTTCTTTAATCCCAGCTCTTTTTCCTGCTTCTCCATGAATCCAGATTTTAAAAAGGATTTTTGAGTTGGGTTGCGTTCCTTTAATCTCAGCTCTTTTTCCATGCTCCTCCATGAATCCAGAGATTAGGAAGGGATTTTTTGAGTTGGCTCAGTTGCTCCTTTAATCCCAGGTTTTTTTCAATGCTCCCCCATTAATCCAGAGATTAGGAAGGGATTTTTTGAGTTGGCTCAGTTGCTCCTTTAATCCCAGTTTTTTTTCAATGCTCCCCCATGAATCCAGAGTTTGGGAAGGGATTTTTGAGTTGAGCTGAGTTGCTCCTTTAATCCCAGCTCTTTTCCATGCTCCTCTAAGAATCCAGAGATTAGGAAGGGATTTTTGAGTTGGCTCAGTAGCTCCTTTAATCCCTGTTTTTTTTCAATGCTCCCTTATTAATCCAGAGTTTGGGAAGGGATTTTTGAGTTGAGCTGAGTTGCTTCTTTAATCCCAGCTCTTTTTCCTGCTTGTCCATGAATCCAGACTTTAGAAATGGATTTTTTGAGTTGGGTTGAGTTCCTTTAATGCCAGCTCGTTTTCCATGCTCCTCTAAGAATCCAGAGATTAGGAAGGGATTTTTGACTTGGCTGAGTTGCTCCTTTAATTCCAGTTTTTTTTCAATGTTCCCCACTAATCGAGAGATTAGGATGGGATTTTTTGAGATTGCTCAGTAGGTCCTTTAATCCCAGTTTTTTTTCAATGCTCCCCCATGAATCCAGAGTTTGGGAAGGGATTTTTGAGTTGAGCTGAGTTACTTCTTTAATCGCAGCTCGCTTTCCATGTTCCTCTAAGAATCCAGAGATTAGGAAGGGATTTTTTGAGTTGGCTCAGTTGCTCCTTTAATCCCAGGTTTTTTTCAATGCTCCCCCATTACTCCAGAGTTTGCGAGGGGATTTTTGAGTTGATCTGAGTTGCTCCTTTAATCCCAGCTCTTTTTCCTGCTTGTCCATGAATCCAGAATTTAAAAAAGGATTTTTTGAGTTGGGTTGCGTTCCTTTAATCTCAGCTCTTTTTCCATGTTCCTCCATGAATCCAGAGATTAGGAAGGGATTTTTTGAGTTGGCTCAGTAGGTCCTTTAATCCCAGTTTTTTTTCAATGCTCCCCCATTAATCCAGAGATTAGGAAGGGATTTTTTGTGTTGGCTTAGTTGCTCCTTTAATCCCAGTTTTTTTTCAATGCTCCCCCATTAATCCAGAGATTAGGAAGGGATTTTTGAGATGAGCTGAATTGCTCCTTTAATCCCAGTTTTTTTTCCATGCTCCCCCATTAATCCAGAGATTAGGAAGGGATTTTTTGAGTTGGCTCAGTTGCTCCTTTAATCCCAGGTTTTTTTCAATGTTCCCCCATGAATCCAGAGTTTGAGAAGGGATTTTTGAGTTGAGCTGAGTTGCTTCTTTAATCCCAGCTCTCTTTCCATGTTCCTCTAAGAATCCAGAGTTTAGAAATGGATTTTTTGAGTTGGGTTGAGTTCCTTTATTGCCAGCTCGTTTTCCATGCTCCTCTAAGTATCCAGAGATTAGGAAGGGATTTTTTGACTTGGCTGAGTTGCTCCTTTAATCCCAGGTTTTTTTCAATGCTCCCCCATTAATCCAGAGTTTGCGAGGGGATTTTTGAGTTGACCTGAGTTGCTCCTTTAATCCCAGCTCTTTTTCCATGCTCCTCTAAGAATCCAGAGATTAGGAAGGGATTTTTGATTTGGCTCAGTTGCTCCTTTAATCCCCAGGTTTTTTCAATGCTCTCCCATTAATCCAGAGTTTGGGAGGGATTTTTGAGTTGAGCTGAGTTGCTTCTTTAATCCCAGCTCTTTTTCCTGCTTCTCCATGAATCCAGATTTTAAAAAAGGATTTTTTGAGTTGGGTTGCGTTCCTTTAATCTCAGCTCTTTTTCCATGCTCCTCCATTAATCCAGAGATTAGGAAGGGATTTTTTGAGTTGGCTCAGTAGGTCCTTTAATCCCAGTTTTTTTTCAATGCTCCCCCATTAATCCAGAGATTAGGAAGGGATTTTTTGAGTTGGCTCAGTTGCTCCTTTATTCCCTGGTTTTTTTCAATGCTCTCCCTTATTAATCCTGAGTTTGGGAAGGGATTTTTGAGTTGAGCTGAGTTGCTTCTTTAATCCCAGCTCTTTTTCCTGCTTCTCCATGAATCCAGATTTTAAAAAAGGATTTTTTGAGTTGGGTTGCGTTCCTTTAATCTCAGCTCTTTTTCCATGCTCCTCCATTAATCCAGAGATTAGGAAGGGATTTTTTGAGTTGGCTCAGTTGCTCCTTTAATCCCAGTTTTTTTCAATGCTCCCCCATTAATCCAGAGATTAGGAAGGGATTTTTTGAGTTGGCTCAGTTGCTCCTTTAATCCCAGTTTTATTTCAATGCTCCCCCATTAATCCAGAGTTTGCGAGGGGATTTTTGAGTTGAGCTGAGTTGCTCCTTTAATCCCAGCTCTTTTTCCATGCCCCTCTAAGAATCCAGAGATTAGGAAGGGATTTTTTGAGTTGGCTCAGTTGCTCCTTTAATCCCTGTTTTTTTTTCAATGCTCCCTTATTAATCCAGAGTTTGGGAAGGGATTTTTGAGTTGAGCTGAGTTGCTTCTTTAATCCCAGCTCTTTTTCCTGCTTGTCCATGAATCCAGACTTTAGAAATGGATTTTTTGAGTTGGGTTGAGTTCCTTTAATGCCAGCTCGTTTTCCATGCTCCTCTAAGAATCCAGAGATTAGGAAGGGATTTTTTGACTTGGCTGAGTTGCTCCTTTAATTCCAGTTTTTTTTTCAATGCTCCCCCATTAATCGAGAGATTAGGATGGGATTTTTTGAGTTGGCTCAGTAGGTCCTTTAATCCCTGTTTTTTTTCAATGCTCCCCCATGAATCCAGAGTTTGGGAAGGGATTTTTTGAGCTGGGGTGTGTTACTTCTTTAATCGCAGCTCGCTTTCCATGTTCCTCTAAGAATCCAGAGATTAGGAAGGAATTTTTTGAGTTGGCTCAGTTGCTCCTTTAATCCCAGGTTTTTTTCAATGCTCCCCCATTAATCCAGAGTTTGCGAGGGGATTTTTGAGTTGACCTGAGTTGCTCCTTTAATCCCAGCTCTTTTTCCATGCTCCTCTAAGAATCCAGAGATTAGGAAGGGATTTTTGACTTGGCTCAGTAGCTCCCTTTAATCCCTGGTTTTTTTCAATGCTCTCCCATTAATCCAGAGTTTGGGAGGGATTTTTGAGTTGAGCTGAGTTGCTTCTTTAATCCCAGCTCTTTTTCCTGCTTCTCCATGAATCCAGAAATTAAAAAAGGTTTTTTTGAGTTGGGTTGCGTTCCTTTAATCTCAGCTCTTTTTCCATGTTCCTCCATGAATCCAGAGATTAGGAAGGGATTTTTTGAGTTGGCTCAGTAGGTCCTTTAATCCCAGTTTTTTTTCAATGCTCCCCCATTAATCCAGAGATTAGGAAGGGATTTTTTGAGTTGGCTCAGTTGCTCCTTTAATCCCAGTTTTTTTTCAATGCTCCCCCATGAATCCAGAGATTAGGAAGGGATTTTTTGAGTTGGCTCAGTTGCTCCTTTAATCCCAGGTTTTTTTCAATTCTCCCCCATTAATCCAGAGTTTGGGAAGGGATTTTTGAGTTGAGCTGAGTTGCTTCTTTAATCCCAGCTCTTTTTCCTGCTTCTCCATGAATCCAGAAATTAAAAAAGGTTTTTTTGAGTTGGGTTGCGTTCCTTTAATCTCAGCTCTTTTTCCATGTTCCTCCATGAATCCAGAGATTAGGAAGGGATTTTTTGAGTTGGCTCAGTAGGTCCTTTAATCCCAGCTCTTTTTCACTGCTCCCCCATTAATCCAGAGTTTAGAAATGGATTATTTGAGTTGGGTTGAGTTCCTTTATTGCCAGCACGTTTTCCAAGCTCCTGTAAGTATCCAGAGATTAGGAAGGGATTTTTTGAGTTGGCTCAGTTGCTCCTTTAATCCCAGGTTTTTTTCCAATGCTCCCCCATGAATCCAGAGATTAGGAAGGGATTTTTTGAGTTGGCTCAGTAGGTCCTTTAATCCCAGTTTTTTTTCAATGCTCCCCCATTAATCCAGAGATTAGGAAGGGATTTTTTGAGTTGGCTCAGTTGCTCCTTTAATCCCAGTTTTATTTCAATGCTCCCCCATTAATCCAGAGTTTGCGAGGGGATTTTTGAGTTGAGCTGAGTTGCTCCTTTAATCCCAGCTCTTTTTCCATGCTCCTCTAAGAATCCAGAGATTAGGAATGGATTTTTGAGTTGGCTCAGTAGCTCCTTTAATCCCTGGTTTTTTTCAATGCTCTCCCATTAATCCAGAGTTTGGGAGGGATTTTTGAGTTGAGCTGAGTTGCTTCTTTAATCCCAGCTCTTTTTCCTGCTTCTCCATGAATCCAGAATTTAAAAAAGGATTTTTTGAGTTGGGTTGCGTTCCTTTAATCTCAGCTCTTTTTCCATGCTCCTCTAGGAATCCAGAGATTAGGAAGGGATTTTTTGAGTTGAGCTGAGTTGCTCCTTTAATCCCAGCTCTTTTCCATGCTCCCCATGAATCCAGAGATTAGGAAGGGATTTTTGAGTTGGCTCAGTAGGTCCTTTAATCCCAGTTTTTTTCAATGCTCCCCCATGAATCCAGAGATTAGGAAGGGATTTTTTGAGTTGGCTCAGTTGCTCACTTAATCCCAGGTTTTTTTCAATGCTCCCCCATTAATCCAGAGTTTAGAAATTGATTATTTGAGTTGGGTTGAGTTCCTTTATTGCCAGCACCTTTTCCAAGCTCCTGTAAGTATCCAGAGATTAGGAAGGGATTTTTTGAGTTGGCTCAGTAGGTCCTTTAATCCCAGTTTTTTTTTCAATGCTCCCCCATTAATCCAGAGATTAGGAAGGGATTTTTTGAGTTGGCTCAGTAGGTCCTTTAATCCTAGTTTTATTTCAATGCGCCACCATTAATCCAGAGATTAGGAAGGGATTTTTTGAGTTGGCTCAGTAGCTCCTTTAATCCTTGTTTTTTTTCAATGCTCCCTTATTAATCCAGAGTTTGGGAAGGGATTTTTGAATTGAGCTGAGTGGCTTCTTTAATCCCAGCTCTTTTTCCTGCTTGTCCATGAATCCAGATTTTAGAAATGGATTTTTTGATTTGGGTTGAGTTCCTTTAATCCCAGCTCGTTTTCCATGCTCCTCTAAGAATCCAGAGATTAGGAAGGGATTTTTTGACTTGGCTGAGTTGCTCCTTTAATTCCAGTTTTTTTTTTCAATGCTCCCCCATGAATCCAGAGACTAGGAAGGGATTTTTTGGGTTGGCTCAGTTGCTCCTTTAATCCCAGGTTTTTTCAATGCTCCCCCATGAATCCAGAGATTAGGAAGGGATTTTTTAATTTGGCTCACTTGCTCCTTTAATCCCAGTTTTTTTTCAATGCTCCCCCATTAATCCAGAGATTAGGAAGGGATTTTTGAGTTGGCTCAGTAGGTCCTTTAATCCCAGGTTTTTTTCAATGTTCCCCCATGAATCCAGAGTTTGGGAAGGGATTTTTGAGTTGAGCTGAGTTGCTTCTTTAATCCCAGCTCTCTTTCCATGTTCCTCTAAGAATCCAGAGTTTAGAAATGGATTTTTTGAGTTGGGTTGAGTTCCTTTATTGCCAGCTCGTTTTCAATGCTCCTCTAAGAATCCAGAGATTAGGAAGGGATTTTTTGACTTGGCTGAGTTGCTCCTTTAATTCCAGTTTTTTTTTCAATGCTCCCCCATTAATCGAGAGATTAGGATGGGATTTTTTGAGTTGGCTCAGTAGGTCATTTAATCCCAGGTTTTTTTCAATGCTCCCCCTGAATCCAGTGACTAGGAAGGGATTTTTTGAGTTGGCTCAGTTGCTCCTTTAATCCCAGTTTTTTTTCAATGCTCCCCCATGAATCCAGAATTTTGGAAGGGATTTTTGAGTTGAGCTGAGTTACTTCTTTAATCGCTGCTCTCTTTCCATGTTCCTCTAAGAATCCAGAGATTAGGAAGGGATTTTTTGGGTTGGCTCAGTTGCTCCTTTAATCCCAGGTTTTTTCAATGCTACCCCATGAATCCAGAATTTGGGAAGGGATTTTTGAGTTGAGCTGAATTGCTCCTTTAATCCCAGCTCTCTTTCCATATTCCGCTAAGAATCCAGAGATTAGGAAGGGATTTTTGAGTTGGCTCAGTAGCTCCTTTAATCCCTGGTTTTTTCAATGCTCTCCCATTAATCCAGAGTTTGGGAAGGGATTTTTGAGTTGAGCTGATTTGCTTCTTTAATCCCAGCTCATTTTCCTGCTTCTCCATGAATCCAGAATTTAAAAAAGGATTTTTTGAGTTGGGTTGCGGTCCTTTAATCTCAGCTCTTTTTCCATGCTCCTCCATGAATCCAGAGATTAGGAAGGGATTTTTTGAGTTTGCTCAGTAGGTCCTTTAATCCCATTTTTTTTTCCAATGCTCCCCCATTAATCCAGAGATTAGGAAGGGATTTTTTGAGTTGGCTCAGTAGGTCCTTTAATCTCAGGTTTTTTTTCAATGCTCCTCCATGAATACAGAGATTAGGAAGGGATTTTTGAGATGAGCTGAGTTGCTCCTTTAATCCCAGTTTTTTTTTCCATTCTCCTCTAAGAATCCAGAGATTAGCAAGGGATTTCTTGAGTTGGCTCAGTTGCTCCTTTAATCCCAGGTTTTTTTTCAATGCTCCCCCATTTATACAGAGTTTGGGAATGGATTTTTGAGTTGAGCTGAATTGCTTCTTTAATCCCAGTTTTTTTCCATGCTTCTCCATTAATCCAGAGTTTAGAAATGGATTTTTTGAGTTGGGGTGAGTTCTTTTAATCCCAGCACTTTTTCCATGGTCCTCTAGGAATCCAGAGATTAAGAAGGGATTTTTTGAGTTGGCTCAGTTGCTTCTTTAATCCCAGTTTTTTTCATTGCTCCCCATGAATCCAGAGATTAGGAATGGATTTTTTAACTTGGCTCACTTGCTCCTTTAATCCCAGTTTTTTTTCAATGCTCCCCATGAATCCAGAGTTTGGGAATGGATTTTTGAGTTGACCTGAGTTGCTTCTTTAATCCCAGCTCTCTTTCCATGTTCCACTAAGTATCCAGAGTTTAGAAATGGATTTTTTGAGTTGGGTTGAGTTCCTTTATTGCCAGCTCGTTTTCCATGCTCCTCTAAGAATCCAGAGATTAGGAAGGGATTTTTTGACTTGGCTGAGTTGCTCCTTTAATTCCATTTTATTTTTTCAATGCTCCCCCATTAATCGAGAGATTAGGATGGGATTTTTTGAGTTGGCTCAGTAGGTCCTTTAATCCCAGTTTTTTTCCAATGCTCCCCCATGAATCCAGAGATTAGGAGGGGATTTTTTGATTTGGCTCAGATGCTACTTTAATCCCAGTTTTATTTCAATGCTCCCCCATGAATCCAGAATTTGGGAAGGGACTTTTGAGTTGAGCTGAGTTACTTCTTTAATCGCAGCTCTCTTTCCATGTTCCTCTAAGAATCCAGAGATTAGGAAGGGATTTTTTGAGTTGGCTCAGTTGCTCCTTTAATCCCAGGTTTTTTTTAATTCTCCCCCATTAATCCAGAGTTTGCGAGGGAATTTTTGAGTTGAGCTGAGTTGCTTCTTTAATCCCAGCTCTTTTTCACTCCTCCCCTTTTAATCCAGAGTTTAGAAATGGATTATTTGAGTTGGATTGAGTTCCTTTAATGCCAGCTCGTTTTCCATGCTCCTCTAAGAATCCAGAGATTAGGAAGGGATTTTTTGAGTTGGCTCAGTTGCTCCTTTAATCCCAGGTTTATTTCAATGCTCCCCCATGAATCCAGAATGTGGGAAGGGATTTTTGAGTTGAGCTGAATTGCTCCTTTAATCCCAGCTCTCTTTCCATGTTCCTCTAAGAATCCAGTGATTAGGAAGGGATTTTTTGAGTTGGCTTGAGTTCCTTTAATGCCAGCACGTTTTCCATGCTCCTCTAAGAATCCAGAGATTAGGAAGGGATTTTTGAGTTGGCTCTGTAGCTCCTTTAATCCCTGGTTTTTTTCAATGCCCTCTCATTAATCCAGAGTTTGGGAAGGGATTTTTGAGTTGAGCTGAGTTACTTCTTTAATCCCAGCTCTTTTTCCTGCTTCTCCATGAATCCAGAATTTAAAAAAGTATTTTTTGAGTTGGGTTGCGTTCCTTTAATCTCTGCTCTTTTTCCATGCTCCCCCATTAATCGAGAGATTAGGAAGGGATTTTTTGAGTTGGCTCAGTTGCTCCTTTAATCCCAGTTTTCTTTCAAAGCTCCTCCATGAATCCAGAGATTAGGAAGGGATTTTTTGAGTTGGCTCAGTAGCTCCTTTAATCCCTGTTTTTTTTCAATGCTCCCTTATTAATCCTGAGTTTGGGAAGGGATTTTTGAGTTGAGCTGAGTTGCTTCTTTAATCCCAGCTCTTTTTCCTGCTTGTCCATGAATCTAGAATTTAGAAATGGATTTTTTGAGTTGGGTTGAGTTCCTTTAATGCCAGCTCGTTTTCCATGCTCCTCTAAGAATCCAGAGATTAGGAAGGGATTTTTGACTTGGCTGAGTTGCTCCTTTAATTCCAGTTTTTTTTTCAATGCTCTCCCATTAATCGAGAGATTAGGATGGGATTTTTTGAGTTGGCTCAGTTGCTCCTTTAATCCCAGTTTTTTTCCAATGCTCCCCCATGAATCCAGAGTTTGGGAAGGGATTTTTGAGTTGAGCTGAGTTGCTTCTTTAATCCCAGCTCTCTTTCCATGTTCCTCTAAGAATCCAGAGTTTAGAAATGGATTTTTTGAGTTGGGTTGAGTTCCTTTATTGCCAGCTCGTTTTCAATGCTCCTCTAAGAATCCAGAGATTAGGAAGGGATTTTTGACTTGGCTGAGTTGCTCCTTTAATTCCAGTTTTTTTTTCAATGCTCTCCCATTAATCGAGAGATTAGGATGGGATTTTTTGAGTTGGCTCAGTTGCTCCTTTAATCCCAGTTTTTTTCCAATGCTCCCCCATGAATCCAGAGTTTGGGAAGGGATTATTGAGTTGACCTGAGTTACTTCTTTATATCCCAGCTCTCTTTCCATGTTCCTCTAAGAATCCAGAGATTAGGAAGGGATTTTTTGAGTTGGGTTGAGTTCCTTTAATCCCAGCTCTCTTTCCATGTTCCTCTAAGAATCCAGAGATAAGGAAGGGATTTTTTGACTTGGCTGAGTTGCTCCTTTAATTCCAGTTTTTTTTTCAATGCTCCCCCAATAATCGAGAGCTTAGGATGGGATTTTTTGAGTTGGCTCAGTTGCTCCTTTAATCCCAGCTCTTTTTCAATGCTCCCCCAATAATCCAGAGATTAGGAAGGGATTTTTTGAGTTGGCTCAGTTGCTCCTTTAATCCCAGATTTTTTTTTCAATGCTCCCCCATTAATCCAGAGTTTGGGAAGGGATTTTTGAGTTGACCTGAGTTGCTTCTTTAATCCCAACTCTTTTTCCTGCTTCTCCATGAATCCAGCTTTTAAAAAAGGATTTTCTGATTTGGGTTACGTTCCTTTAATCCCAGCTCTTTTTCCATGCTCCTCCATGAATCCAGAGATTAGGAAGGGATTTTGTGAGTTGGCTCAGTTGCTCCTTTAATCCCAGGTTTTTTTCAATGCTCCCCCATTATTTCAGAGTTTAGAAATGGATTATTTGAGTTGGGTTGAGTTCCTATATTGCCAGCACGTTTTCCAAGCTCCTGTAAGTATCCAGAGATTAGGAAGGGATTTTTTGAGTTGGCTCAGTATGTCCTTAAATCCCAGTTTTTTTTCAATGCTCCCCCATTAATCCAGAGATTAGGAAGGGATTTTTTGAGTTGGCTCAGTTGCTCCTTTAATCCCAGGTTTTTTTCCAATGCTCCCCCATGAATCCAGAGATTAGGAAGGGATTTTTTGATTTGGCTCAGTATGTCCTTAAATCCCAGTTTTTTTTCAATGCTCCCCCAGTAATCCAGAGATTAGGAAGGGATTTTTTGAGTTGGCTCAGTTGCTCCTTTAATCCCTGGTTTTTTTCAATGCTCTCCCATTAATCCATGGTTTGGGAAGGGATTTTTGAGTTGAGCTGAGTTGCTTCTTTAATCCCAGCTCTTTTTCCATGCTTCTCCATGAATCCAGATTTTAAAAAAGGATTTTTTGATTTGTGTTGCGTTCCTTTAATCCCAGCTCTTTTTCCATGCTCCTCCATGAATCCAGAGATTAGGAAGGGATTTTTTGTATTGGCTCAGTTGCTCCTTTAATCCCAGTTTTTTTTCAATGCTCCCCCATTAATCCAGAGTTTAGAAATGGATTATTTGAGTTGGGTTGAGTTCCTTTATTGCCAGCACGTTTTCCAAGCTCCTGTAAGTATCCAGAGATTAGGAAGGGATTTTTTGAGTTGGCTCAGTAGGTCCTTTAATCCCAGTTTTATTTCAATGCGCCCCCATTAATCCAGAGATTAGGAAGGGATTTTTTGAGTTGGCTCAGTAGCTCCTTTAATCCTTGTTTTTTTTCAATGCTCCCTTATTAATCCAGATTTTGGGAAGGGATTTTTGAATTGAGCTGAGTTGCTTCTTTAATCCCAGCTCTTTTTCCTGCTTGTCCATGAATCCAGACTTTAGAAATGGATTTTTTGATTTGGGTTGAGTTCCTTTAATCCCAGCTCGTTTTCCATGCTCCTCTAAGAATCCAGAGATTAGGAAGGGATTTTTTGACTTGGCTGAGTTGCTCCTTTAATTCCAGTTTTTTTTTCAATGCTCCCCCATTAATCGAGAGATTAGGATGGGATTTCTTGAGTTGGCTCAGTAGGTCCTTTAATCCCAGTTTTTTTTCAATGCTCCCCCATGAATCCAGAGATTAGGAAGGGATTTTTTGAGTTGGCTCAGTAGCTCCTTTAATCCCTGGTTTTTTCAATGCTCCCCCATGAATCCAGAATTTGGGAAGGGATTTTTGAGTTGAGCTGAGTTACTTCTTTAATCGCAGCTCTCTTTCCATGTTCCTCTAAGAATCCAGAGATTAGGAAGGGATTTTTTGGGTTGGCTCAGTTGCTCCTTTAATCCCAGGTTTTTTCAATGCTCCCCCATGAATCCAGAGTTTGGGAAGGGATTTTTTGAGTTGGGGTGAGTTCTTTTAATCCCAGCACTTTTTCCATGCTCATCTAAGAATCCAGAGATTAAGAAGGGTTTTTTTGAGTTGGCTCTGTTGCTTCTTTAATCCCAGTTTTTTTCATTGCTCCCCCTTTAATCCAGAGATTAGGAAGGGATTTTTTAAGTTGGCTCACTTGCTCCTTTAATCCCAGTTTTTTTTCAATGCTTTCCCATGAATCCAGAGATTAGGAAGGGATTTTTGAGTTGGCTCAGTTGCTCCTTTAATCCCAGTTTTCTTTCAAAGCTCCTCCATGAATCCAGAGATTAGGAAGGGATTTTTTGAGTTGGCTCAGTAGCTCCTTTAATCCCTGTTTTTTTTCAATGCTCCCTTATTAATCCTCAGTTTGGGAAGGGATTTTTGAGTTGAGCTGAGTTGCTTCTTTAATCCCAGCTCTTTTTCCTGCTTGTCCATGAATCTAGAATTTAGAAATGGATTTTTTGAGTTGGGTTGAGTTCCTTTAATGCCAGCTCTTTTTCCATGCTCCTCTAAGAATCCAGAGATTAGGAAGGGATTTTTGACTTGGCTGAGTTGCTCCTTTAATTCCAGTTTTTTTTTAATGCTCTCCCATTAATCGAGAGATTAGGATGGGATTTTTTGAGTTGGCTCAGTTGCTCCTTTAATCCCAGTTTTTTTCCAATGCTCCCCCATGAATCCAGAGTTTGGGAAGGGATTTTTGAGTTGAGCTGAGTTGCTTCTTTAATCCCAGCTCTCTTTCCATGTTCCTCTAAGAATCCAGAGTTTAGAAATGGATTTTTTGAGTTGGGTTGAGTTCCTTTATTGCCAGCTCGTTTTCAATGCTCCTCTAAGAATCCAGAGATTAGGAAGGGATTTTTGACTTGGCTGAGTTGCTCCTTTAATTCCAGTTTTTTTTTCAATGCTCTCCCATTAATCGAGAGATTAGGATGGGATTTTTTGAGTTGGCTCAGTAGGTCCTTTAATCCCAGTTTTTTTTCCAATGCTCCCCCATGAATCCAGAGTTTGGGAAGGGATTATTGAGTTGACCTGAGTTACTTCTTTATATCCCAGCTCTCTTTCCATGTTCCTCTAAGAATCCAGAGATTTGGAAGGGATTTTTTGAGTTGGGTTGAGTTCCTTTAATCCCAGCTCTCTTTCCATGTTCCTCTAAGAATCCAGAGATAAGGAAGGGATTTTTTGACTTGGCTGAGTTGCTCCTTTAATTCCAGTTTTTTTTTCAATGCTCCCCCAATAATCGAGAGCTTAGGATGGGATTTTTTGAGTTGGCTCAGTTGCTCCTTTAATCCCAGCTCTTTTTCAATGCTCCCCCATTAATCCAGAGATTAGGAAGGGATTTTTTGAGTTGGCTCAGTTGCTCCTTTAATCCCAGGTTTTTTTTTCAATGCTCCCCCATTAATCCAGAGTTTGGGAAGGGATTTTTGAGTTGACCTGAGTTGCTTCTTTAATCCCATCTCTTTTTCCTGCTTCTCCATGAATCCAGATTTTAAAAAAGGATTTTTTGATTTGGGTTGCGTTCCTTTAATCCCAGCTCTTTTTCCATGCTCCTCCATGAATCCAGAGATTAGGAAGGGATTTTGTGAGTTGGCTCAGTTGCTCCTTTAATCCCAGGTTTTTTTCAATGCTCCCCCATTATTTCAGAGTTTAGAAATGGATTATTTGAGTTAGGTTGAGTTCCTATATTGCCAGCACGTTTTCCAAGCTCCTGTAAGTATCCAGAGATTAGGAAGGGATTTTTGAGTTGGCTCAGTTGCTCCTTTAATCCAGGTTTTTCAATGCTCCCCATGAATCCAGAGATTAGGAAGGGATTTTTTGAGTTGGCTCAGTATGTCCTTAAATCCCAGTTTTTTTTCAATGCTCCCCCATTAATCCAGAGATTAGGAAGGGATTTTTTGAGTTGGCTCAGTAGCTCCTTTAATCCCTGGTTTTTTTCAATGCTCTCCCATTAATCCAGAGTTTGGGAAGGGATTTTTGAGTTGAGCTGAGTTGCTTCTTTAATCCCAGCTCTTTTTCCATGCTTCTCCATGAATCCAGATTTTAAAAAAGGATTTTTTGATTTGGGTTGCGTTCCTTTAATCCCAGCTCTTTTTCCATGCTCCTCCATGAATCCAGAGATTAGGAAGGGATTTTGTGAGTTGGCTCAGTTGCTCCTTTAATCCCAGGTTTTTTTCAATGCTCCCCCATTATTTCAGAGTTTAGAAATGGATTATTTGAGTTAGGTTGAGTTCCTATATTGCCAGCACGTTTTCCAAGCTCCTGTAAGTATCCAGAGATTAGGAAGAGATTTTTTGAGTTGGCTCAGTATGTCCTTAAATCCCAGTTTTTTTTCAATGCTCCCCCATTAATCCAGAGATTAGGAAGGGATTTTTTGAGTTGGCTCAGTAGCTCCTTTAATCCCTGGTTTTTTTCAATGCTCTCCCATTAATCCAGAGTTTGGGAAGGGATTTTTGAGTTGAGCTGAGTTGCTTCTTTAATCCCAGCTCTTTTTCCATGCTTCTCCATGAATCCAGATTTTAAAAAAGGATTTTTTGATTTGGGTTGCGTTCCTTTAATCCCAGCTCTTTTTCCATGCTCCTCTAAGAATCCAGAGATTAGGAAGGGATTTTTGAGTTGGCTCAGTTGCTCCTTTAATCCCAGTTTTTTTCAATGCTCCCCATTAATCGAGAGATTAGGATGGGATTTTTGAGTTGGCTCCGTAGGTCCTTTAATCCCAGTTTTTTTCAATGCTCCCCATGAATCCAGAGATTAGGAAGGGATTTTTGAGTTGGCTCAGTAGCTCCTTTAATCCCTGGTTTTTTCAATGCTCCCCATGAATCCAGAGTTTGGGAAGGGATTTTTGAGTTGAGCTGAGTTACTTCTTTAATCGCAGCTCTCTTTCCATGTTCCTCTAAGAATCCAGAGATTAGGAAGGGATTTTTTGAGTTGGCTCAGTTGCTCCTTTAATCCCAGTTTTTTTCAATGCTCCCCATGAATCCAGAGTTTGGGAAGGGATTTTTGAGTTGGGGTGAGTTCTTTAATCCCAGCACTTTTCCATGCTCATCTAAGAATCCAGAGATTAAGAAGGGATTTTTTGAGTTGGCTCAGTTGCTTCTTTAATCCCAGTTTTTTCATTGCTCCCCATGAATCCAGAGATTAGGAAAGGATTTTTAAGTTGGCTCACTTGCTCCTTTAATCCCAGTTTTTTTTCAATGCTCTCCCCATGAATCCAGAGATTAGGAAGGGATTTTTGAGTTGGCTCAGTTGCTCCTTTAATCCCAGTTTTTTTCAATGCTCCCCCATTAATCCAGAGATTAGGAAGGGATTTTTGAGTTGGCTCAGTTGCTCCTTTAATCCCAGGTTTTTTTCAATGTTCCCCCATGAATCCAGAGTTTGGGAAGGGATTTTTGAGTTGAGCTGAGTTGCTTCTTTAATCCCAGCTCTCTTTCCATGTTCCTCTAAGAATCCAGAGTTTAGAAATGGATTTTTTGAGTTGGGTTGAGTTCCTTTATTGCCAGCTCGTTTTCCATGCTCCTCTAAGAATCCAGAGATTAGGAAGGGATTTTTTGAGTTGGCTCAGTTGCTCCTTTAATCCCAGTTTTATTTCAATGCTCCCCCATTAATCGAGAGATTAGGATGGGATTTTTTGAGTTGGCTCAGTAGGTCCTTTAATCCCAGTTTTTTTTCAATGCTCCCCCATGAATCCAGAGATTAGGAAGGGATTTTTTGATTTGGCTCTGATGCTACTTTATTCCCAGTTTTATTTCAATGCTCCCCCATGAATCCAGAATTTGGGAAGGGACTTTTGAGTTGAGCTGAGTTACTTCTTTAATCGCAGCTCTTTTTCCTGCTTCTCCATGAATCCAGAATTTAAAAAAGGAGTTTTTGAGTTGGGTTGCGTTCCATTAATCTCAGCTCTTTTTCCATGCTCCTCCATGAATCCAGAGATTAGGAAGGGATTTTTTGAGTTGGCTCAGTAGGTCCTTTAATCCCAGTTTTTTTCAATGCTCCTCCATGAATCCAGAGATTAGGAAGGGATTTTTTGAGTTGGCTCAGTTGCTCCTTTAATCCCAGCTCTTTTTCACTGCTCCCCCTTTAATCCAGAGTTTAGAAATGGATTATTTGAGCTGGTTGAGTTCCTTTATTGCCAGCACGTTTTCCAAGCTCCTGTAAGTATCCAGAGATTAGGAAGGGATTTTTTGAGTTGGCTCAGATGCTCCTTTAATCCCAGTTTTTTTCAATGCTCCCCCATTAATCCAGAGATTAGGAAGGGATTTTTTGAGTTGGCTCAGTAGGTCCTTTAATCCCAGTTTTTTTTCAATGCTCCCCCATGAATCCAGAGATTAGGAAGGGATTTTTTGAGTTGGCTCAGTAGCTCCTTTAATCCCATGGTTTTTTCAATGCTCTCCCATTAATCCAGAGTTTGCGAGGGGATTTTTGAGTTGAGCTGAGTTGCTCCTTTAATCCCAGCTCTTTTTCCATGCTCCTCTAAGAATCCAGAGATTAGGAAGGGATTTTTGAGTTGGCTCAGTAGCTCCTTTAATCCCTGGTTTTTTCAATGCTCTCCCATTAATCCAGAGTTTGGGAAGGGATTTTTGAGTTGAGCTGAGTTGCTTCTTTAATCCCAGCTCT
>JAKWBO010000401.1:0-49470 GCA_034336685.1 Luscinia luscinia
CCTAACTGGGATTGGGAGTCCCTAACTGGGCTGGGGGATCTCTAACTGGAATGGGGGGATCTTAACTGGGCTGGGGGGATCCCTAACTGGGTGGGAGAATCCCTAACTGAAATGGGGGATCCCAAAGGGTTGAGGATCCCTAACTGAAATGGGGGATCTGAACTGAGCTGGGAGGATCCCTAACTGGGATGGGGGATCTGAACTGGGCAGGGGGATCCCTAACTGGGCTGGGGATCTGAACTGGCTGGGGGGATCTGAACTGGGCTGGGGATCTGAACTGGTTGGGGGGATCTGAGCTGGCTGGGGGTCCCTAACTGGGCTGGGGGTATCTGAACTGGGCTGGGGATCTGAACTGGGCTGGGGATCTGAACTGAGCTGGGAGGATCCCTAACTGGGATGGGGGGATCTGAACTGGGCAGGGGATCCCTAACTGGGCTGGGGATCTGAACTGGGCTGGGGGATCTGAGCTGGGCTGGGGGGATCTAACTGGGCTGGGGATCCCTAACTGGGCTGGGGGATCTGAACTGGCTGGGGGATCAGAACTGGCTGGGGGATCTGAACTAGGCTGGGGATCCCTAACTGGGCTGGGGGGATCTGAACTGGCTGGGGGATCTGAACTGGGCTGGGGGTCCCTAACTGGGCTGGGGGGATCTGAACTGGCTGGGGGATCTGAACTGGCTGGGGATCCCTAACTGGGCTGGGGGTATATCTGAACTGGGCTGGGAGATCTGAACTGGGCTGGGGGATCTGAACTGGGCTGGGGGGTATATCTGAACTGGGCTGGGAGATCTGAACTGGGCTGGGGGATCTGAACTGGGCTGGGGGATCTGAACTGGGCTGGGGGATCTGAACTGGGCTGGGGGATCCCTAACTGGGCTGGGGGTATCTGAACTGGGCTGGGGATCTGAACTGGGCTGGGGGTATCTGAACTGGCTGGGGGATCTGAACTGGCTGGGGATCTGAGCTGGCAGGGGCCCCGGGGCAGGTCACTCCTTGGCCCTGCCGATGATGGCCAGGATGTAGAGGAAGATGTTGATGATGTCGGTGTAGAGGTTGAGCGCGGCGAAGATGTACTCCTCAGGGCTCAGGGCCAGCTGCTTGTTCCCCAGGATCAGCTGCGTGTCCACTGCCAGGAACTGCGGGGGGCAGAGAGCAGCTGCAGGTCACACACCCCACCCCAAACCAGCCAGGCACCCCCAGAACTGCAGGATGGGGGCAGAGAGCAGCTGCAGGTCACACACCCCCACCCCAGACCAGCCAGGAACCCCCAGAACTGAGGGATGGGGGACAGAGAGCAGCTGCAGGTCACACACCCCACCCCAGACCAGCCAGGAACCCCCAGAACTGAGGGATGGGGCAGGAGGGGGGCAGAGAGCAGCTGCAGGTCACACACCCCCACCCCAAACCAGCCAGGAACCCCCAGAACTGCAGAATGGGGGGCAGAGAGCAGCTGCAGGTCACACACCCCCACCCCAAACCAGCCAGGAACCCCCAGAACTGAGGGATGGGGCAGGATGGGGGCAGAGAGCAGCTGCAGGTCACACACCCCACCCCAAACCAGCCAGGAACCCCCCAGAACTGAGGGATGGGGGCAAGAGCAGCTGCAGGTCACACACCCCACCCCAGACCAGCCAGGCACCCTCAGAACTGAGGGATGGGGCAGGAGGGGGGACAGAGAGCAGCTGCAGGTCACACACCCCACCCCAAACCAGCCAGGAACCCCCAGAACTGAGGGATGGGGGCAAAGAGCAGCTGCAGGTCACACACCCCACCCCAGACCAGCCAGGAACCCCCCAGAACTGAGGGATGGGGGGCAGAGAAGCAACTGCAGGTCACACACCCCACCCCAGACCAGCCAGGAACCCCCCAGAACTGAGGGATGGGGACAGAGAGCAGCTGCAGGTCACACACCCCACCCCAAACCAGCCAGGCACCCCCAGAACTGAGGGGATGGGGGCAGGATGGGGGGCAGAGAGCAGCTGCAGGTCACACACCCCACCCCAAACCAGCCAGGCACCCCCAGAACTGAGGGATGGGGGGCAAAGAGCAGCTGCAGGTCACACACCCCACCCCAGACCAGCCAGGCACCCCCAGAACTGCAGAATGGGGTGGTGAGGATTTATTGGGAGAGGGACAGGGGGCAGAGGGGAGCTGGGGATTTGGGGACAAGAGCAGGAGACAGAAGGGGACATGAGGACAGCAGCAGGGGCAGAGGGGACACGGGGACAGCAGCAGGGGCAGGGGGATTTGGGGACACGGGGACACAGGGACAGCAGCAGGGGCAGAGGGATTTGGGGACAGCAGCAGGGACAGAAGGGGACACGGGGACAGCAGCAGGGGCAGAGGGGATTGGGGGACACGGGCACAGCAGCAGGGGCAGGAGACACGAGCACAGCAGCAGGGGCAGGGGGGATTGGGGCAGGGCACAGCAGCAGGGGCAGGAGACACGAGCACAGCAGCAGGGGCAGGGGGACACGGGGACACGAGCACAGCAGCAGGGGCAGAGGGGACACAAGGACAGCAGCAGGGGCAGGGGGATGGGGCAGGGCACAGCAGCAGGGGCAGAGGGGATTGGGGCAGGGCACAGCAGCAGGGGCAGGGGCAGGGGGGATTGGGGGACACGGGCACAGCAGCAGGGGCAGAGGGGACTGGGGCAGGAGCACAGCAGCAGGGGCAGAGGGGACACAAGGACAGCAGCAGGGGCAGGGGGATGGGGCAGGGCACAGCAGCAGGGGCAGAGGCAGAGGGGACATGGGGACACAGGGACAGCAGCAGTGGCGGGAGCACTGGGGCAGGGCAGGGCACAGTAGCAGGGGCAGAGGGGACCACGGGGACACGGGGACAGCAGCAGGGGCAGAGGCAGAGGGGATTGGGGGACACGGGGATCTGGGCACAGCAGCAGTGGCGGGAGCACTGGGGCAGGAGCACAGTAGCAGGGGAAGAGGGACACGGGGACACAGGGCACGGCAGCAGGGGCAGGAGCACTGGGGCAGGGCAGGGCAGCAGGGGCAGGGGCAGGGGGGATTGGGGCAGGGCAGAGCAGCAGGGGCAGGGGCAGGGGGGATTGGGGCAGGGCAGAGCAGCAGGGGCAGAGGGACACGGGGATCTGGGCACGGGGATTTGGGGACACAGGGACAGCAGCAGTGGCGGGAGCACTGGGGCAGGGCAGGGCAGCAGGGGCAGGGGGATTTGGGGACAACGGGGACACGAGCACAGCAGCAGGGGCAGAGGCAGAGGGGATTTGGGGACACGGGGATCTGGGCACAGCAGCAGGGGCAGGGGATTTGGGGACACAGGGACAGCAGCAGTGGCAGGAGCACTGGGGGCAGGGCACAGCAGCAGGGGCAGAGGCAGAGGGACATGGGGACACGGGGATCTGGGCAGAGGGGATTTGGGGACACAGGCACAGCAGCAGTGGCAGGAGCACTGGGGCAGGGCAGGGCAGCAGGGGAGGAGCACTGGGGGCAGGGCAGCAGGAGCAGGGGCAGGGGGATTGGGGCAGGGCAGGGCAGCAGGGGCAGGGGCACTGGGGGCAGGGCAGCAGGGGCAGGAGCACTGGGGCAGGGCACAGCAGCAGAGGCAGAGGGATTTGGGGACACGGGGATCTGGGCACCAGGGGATTTGGGGACCACGGGGACACAGGGACAGCAGCAGTGGCAGGAGCACTGGGGCAGGGCGGGCAGCCCCACTCACGCAGGTGAAGAGCAGCGCCCCCAGCGAGGGCGTAGAGCGATCTCCATGATGCGGTTGCGGATGAAGATGCAGAGCACGGCGAACAGCATCAGCACCACCAGGCAGATCACCAACACGCCCGGCACGAGGTGAAGTCGTACTTGGTCTGGGGAGGGGCGGGTCAGAGCCCCAGCGGCAGCAGGGGCTCAGGGGAAGAGGCCACAGAGCCACAGGCAGCTGGGGGGTCACACACCCTGCCTGGGGCCCACAGGGCCGAGGGGAGATCACAGAGCCCCAGCAGCCAGCAGGGGATGGTACCCCAGTTTGGAGCTACCCAGGAACCCAGCAGGGAACTGTACCCCAGTTTGGAGCCACCCAGGGAACTGTACCCCCAGTTTGGAGCTGCTCAGGAACCCAGCAGGGAACTGTACCCCCAGTTTGGAGCTCCTCAGGAACCCAGCAGGGAACTGTACCCCCAGTTTGGAGCTACCCAGGAACCCAGCAGGGAACTGTACCCCAGTTTGGAGCTCCTCAGGAACCCAGCAGGGAACTGTACCCCCAGTTTGGAGCTCTTCAGGAACCAGCAGGGAACTGTACCCCCAGTTTGGAGCTACCCAGGGACTGTACCCCCAGTTTGGAGCTCTTCAGGAACCAGCAGGGGACTGTACCCCCAGTTTGGAGCTACCCAGGGAACTGTACCCCCAGTTTGGAGCTACCCAGGAACCCAGCAGGGGACTGTACCCCAGTTTGGAGCTGCTCAGGGAACTGTATCCCCAGTTTGGAGCCCCTCAGGAACCCAGCAGGGGATGGTACCTCCAGTTTGGAGCCCCCCAGGGGACTGCAGCCCCGGTTTGAAGCCCCCCAGGGGATTGCACCCCGGTTTGAAGCCCCCCAGGGGATTGCACCCCGCTTTGAAGCCCCCAAAGGACTGCAGCCCGGTTTGAAGCCCCCAGGGGACTGTACCCCCAGTCTGGAGCCCCCAGAGGATTGCAGCCCGGTTTGAGGCCCCCAGGAACTGCACCCCCAGTCTGGAGCCCCCAGGGGACTACACCCCCGGTTTGAAGCCCCCAGGGGATTGCACCCCAGCCTGGAGCCCCCAGGGGACTACACCCCGGTTTGAAGCCCCCCAGGGACTGCAGCCCCAGTTTGAAGCCCCCAGAGGACTGCAGCCCGGTTTGAAGCCCCCAGGGGACTGCAGCCCCGGTTTGAAGCCCCCAGAGGATTGCACCCTGGTTTTCAGCCCCCAGGGGCCGCGGCGAGCAGGGCTGACCTGCAGGGAGAAGATGACCACGGTGAAGCAGACGACGACGGTGATGCCCACGGCCATGATGACGGCCTCGGTGTCATAGAAGCTGGCGATCATCCCCACCATGTACGACAGGCTGACGGTCAGGATGGACTGGGGGAGGGGAGCCGTCAGCCTGGCAGCCGGCTGGCACCCCAACAGCCTGTGCCCCTGGCTCGGCACCCCAAAACCTGCCCTGACACCCCCAAACCCTCTGTGTGCACCCCAACAGGCCTGTGCCCCTGGGTCGGCACCCCCAAACCTTCTGTGTGCACCCCAACAGCCTGTGCCCTGGGTCAGCACCCCAAACCTGCCCTGACACCCCCAAACCCTCTGTGTGCACCCCAACAGCCTGTGCCCCTGGCTCGGCACCCCAAAACCTGCCCTGACACCCCCCAACAGGCCTGTGCCCTGGGTCAGCACCCCAAACCCTCTGTGTGCACCCCCAAACCCTCTGTGTGCACCCCAAACCCTCTGTGTGCACCCCAAACCCTCTGTGTGCACCCCAAACAGGCCCTGTGCCCCTGGGTCAGCACCCCAAAACCTGCCCTGACACCCCCAAACCCTCTGTGTGCACCCCAACAGCCTGTGCCCCTGGATCGGCACCCCAAAACAGGCCCTGTGCCCTGGCTCGGCACCCCAAAACAGGCCCTGTGCCCTGGCTCGGCACCCCAAAACCTGCCCTGACACCCCCACCAGCTCAGCACCCCCAAACAGGCCCTGTGCCCATGGTTCCAGCACCCAAAACCCTCTGTGTGCACCCCAACAGGCCTGTGCCCTGGGTCAGCACCCCAAACCCTCTGTGTGCACCCCAAACCCTCTGTGTGCACCCCAACAGGCCTGTGCCCTGGGTCAGCACCCCCAAACCCTCTGTGTGCACCCCAACAGGCCCTGTGCCCCTGGGTCGGCACCCCAAAACCTGCCCTGACACCCCCAAACCCTCTGTGTGCACCCCAACAGGCCTGTGCCCCTGGCTCGGCACCCCAAACCCTCTGTGTGCACCCCAAACAGACCCTGTGCCCCTGGTTCAGCACCCCCAAACTGGCCCTGTGCCCCTGGTTCCAGCACCCCAAAACCTGCCCTGACACCCCCAAACCCTCTGTGTGCACCCCAAACAGGCCTGTGCCCCTGGGTCAGCACCCCAAAACCTGCCCTGACACCCCCAACAGGCCTGTGCCCTGGGTCAGCACCCCAAACCCTCTGTGTGCACCCCAACAGGCCTGTGCTCCTGGGTCAGCACCCCAAACCCTCTGTGTGCACCCCAACAGGCCTGTGCCCCTGGGTCAGCACCCCAAAACCTGCCCTGACACCCCAAACAGGCCCTGTGCCCTGGGTCAGCACCCCAAAACCTGCCCTGACACCCCAAACAGGCCCCGTGCTGCTGGCTTGGCACCCCAAACCCTCTGTGTGCCCCTGGCTCAGCACCCCCAAACCTGCCCTGACACCTCTGTGGTACAGCACCCTGAATCTGCCCCATCATCCTGGCACCCCCAAACCCTCTGTGTGCCCCTGGCTCAGCACCCCAAACCTGCCCCACACCTCATCCTGGCACCCCTAAACCTGCCCCATCACCCCCACCAGCTCAGCACCCCCAAACCTGCCCTGACACCTCTGTGGTACAGCACCTGAATCTGCCCCATCATCCTGGCACCCCCAAACCCTCTGTGTGCCCCTGGCTCAGCACCCCAAACCTGCCCCACACCTCATCCTGGCACCCTAAACCTGCCCCATCACCCCTACCCAGCTCAGCACCCCCAAACCTGCCCCCACACCTCATCCTGGCACCCCAAACTTGTCCCATCACCCCACCCAGCTCAGCACCCCCAAACCCTCTGTGTGCCCCTGGCTCAGCACCCCCAAACCCACCCCACCGTGACCCCCAGCCCCTCCGCGCCCCCGCCCAGCCCCGCCGCTGGCTCCCCACCAGGAGACGAGGTTCCAGGGGTGCTAGCGGCGGAGAATCCCGCAGCAGCTGAGCACGATGGGGGAGATGAAGAAGAGCGGCGTGGGACACGTGAAATGCGTCCAGACATTGCGCTGCCTGAAGCCCCTGCGCTCCTGGCGAAGGTGAGAGAGCGGTCACGCGAAGGCGAAGGTGACGGTCAGCTGCAGCGTCAGCACCAGGAACACCTGCGAAGGCGGCCGGGAGGGTCAGGGGCTCCCAGCGCCCGCCCGCCCGCCGCCCCGCCGCCCACCTTGCGGATGAAGGCCTGGCGCTTACGCTCTTGTCGTCCCAGTGCGCCCGACGGGAAGTCCTGGTTGTCGTAGTACGAGGGGGCCCGTCCTCGTGGTAGGTGCTGTGCAGGGGGGCTGTCGCGGAGCAGCGGGGGGTCTCAGGAGAAGGCGGGAGGCGGAGCTCTCGCCCCCAAAGGCGGTGTCACCCTCCAGCCCCGGTGGGCACGGGTCCCTGCTGCTCCCGGGATGTGTGGGGCAGGGGCAGCACCTACGGGGGTCCCTGCTGCCCCGGGATGTCGCGGGCAGGGCAGCACCTACGGGGGGTCCCTGCTGCCCACTTGGGTCCCCCACTGACTGAAACAGAGACACAGCTGCCAAAACGGGACCCACCCCCCCTCCCTCCAAGGGAGCCCCCCAAGCTGCCCTCAGTGCCCAAAACCCCCAGACTCAGACAGGAGCCTGGGAGGGGGGTCCACACACCCACTGGGGGGCCCATCTGGGGGCTAGGGGGTCCCACACCATTTAGAGCCCATGAGGGGGTCCCACACCCCATTTAGAGCCCATGAGGGGGTCCCACACCCCATTTAGAGCCCAGGACGGGGTCCCACACCCCATGTGCAGCCCAGGACAGGGTCCCACACCCCATTTAGAGCCCATGAGGGGGTCCCACACCCCATGTGCAGCCCAGGACAGGGTCCCACACCCCATGTGCAGCCCATGAGGGGTCCCACACCCCATTTGCAGCCCAGGACAGGGTCCCACACCCCATGTGCAGCCCATGAGGGGTCCCACACCCCATGTGCAGCCCAGGACAGGGTCCCACACCCCATGTGGAGCCCAGGACAGGGTCCCACACTCCATATGCAGCCCAGGACGGGGTCCCACACCCCATTTAGAGCCCAGGACAGGGTCCCACACCCCATTTAGAGCCCAGGACGGGGTCCCACACCCCATTTGCAGCCCCCCACCCGCAGTACCCCCACCCCCGCCCCCCCGCGGTACTCACAGTCCTGGTCGCCGGGGACCATGGGCTGGGGCTGGGCGTAGGGGGGCTGCCCGTAGGGGCCCTGCGGGTAGGGCCCGGGCGGGGAGTAGGGCCCGGGGGTAGGGCCAGCGAGCGTCACGGGAGTGAGGGGCGGAGTCTGACGCCCGGGCCCTCTGCGTGAAGCCGGGGCTGGGGGTAGGGCGTGGGGGCGAACTGCGGCTGGGGGTAGGGGGCCACGGGGTAGAGAGAGGCTGGGGGTAGGCGGGGGGGGAGCCCTGCGGGGGGTTGCTGCCCCCGAAGCCGTCGCTGGTCACCAGGAAGCTCTTCTCGTGCGACATGGCGTCCCGCCGGCTGCGGCCGCCTGCGGGCTGCGGGGACAGGGGTCAGGGACGGGCAGCCCCTCACCAGCGCTGCACCCCCAGGGACAGCGTCACCCCCAGGGACAGTGCCAGCCCCAGGGACAGTGTCACCCTGCAGTGACAGTGCCACCCCAGGGCCAGTGCCACCCCCAGGGACAGTGTCACCCCCAGGGACAGCGTCACCCTGCAGTGACAGTGCCACCCCCAGGGACAGTGCCAGCCCCAGGGACAGTGTCACCCTGCGGTGACAGTGCCACCCCCAGGGACAGCGCCAGCCCCAGGGACAGTGCCACCCCAGGGACAGTGCCAGCCCCAGGGACAGTGTCACCCTGCAGTGACAGTGCCACCCCAGGGACAGCGTCACCCCCAGGGACAGCGTCACCCCCAGTGACAGTGCCACCCCAGTGACAGTGCCACCCCAGGGCCAGTGCCACCCCCAGGGACAGTGCCAGCCCCAGGGACAGTGTCACCCTGCAGTGACAGTGCCACCCCAGGGCCAGTGCCACCCCAGGGACAGTGTCACCCCAGGGACAGCGTCACCCTGCAGTGACAGTGCCACCCCCAGGGACAGTGCCAGCCCCAGGGACAGCGTCACCCCCAGGGACAGTGCCAGCCCCAGGGACAGTGTCACCCTGCAGTGACAGTGCCACCCCCAGTGACAGTGCCACCCCCAGTGACAGTGTCACCCCCCAGTGACAGCGTCACCCTCCTGGTTGTCACCCGCAGTGAACAGCTGTTACAGACATCAGCCCCATGGCCATCACCCCTCATGGCCATCACTCCCTCATGACCATCACATGTCATGGCCACCAGCCCCATGGCCATCACTTCCCCCATGGCCATCAGTCCTTGTGGCCATCAGCCCTATGGCCATCAGCCCCTGATGACCGTCACATGTCATGGCCATCAGCCCCTCATGGCCATCACCCTCACGGCCATCAGCACTTCGTGGCCAGCAGCCCTTGTGGCCATCACTCCTTCATGACCATCAGCCCTCATGGCCATAACACCCTCATGGCCATCATCCCTGATGGCCATCACCCCTCATGGCCATCACTCCTTCATGACCATCACTCCTTCATGGCCATCACCCCCGCGGCTCCCGGCCGGCTCAGCACCCCGGGATGAGGGGTCCCCACTCGGGAACACCCCGGAATTTGGGGGGTCCCCACTCGGGAACACCCCGGAATTTGGGGGGTCCCCGCCATCGGGGGTCCCGTCCCGCTCCCCCCCCGCCCAAAATGGCGGCGAGGCCGTTGCCATGGCAACACCCTCAGGGGCAGGGGCGATGCGCGGGCCCGGGCCGCGCGTTGGGGGCTGCGGGCCGGTGTGAGGGCCCGGTTCCTGCCGCGATTACCGGGCTGCAGAGCCCGGTTCCTGCCGCGATTTACCGAGGGAGCTCCGCCGCTGCCTCACCGCCCCGCCGGGCCGTCACCGCGAGCGGCGGCGTCCCGCCAGGCCCGGCGCCAGGCCCGGCGCCGGGCCCGGCCTCGGCTCCAGCGGGGCCGCCCCGCTCCTTCCCGGAGCGCGGTTACAAAACCGGAGCGGCGGCTGCGCCCTCGCCAGGCGGGGATGGCCGTACCGGCACTGGCACCGGCGCGGTACCGGCGCTGCTCCGGTGCCGCAGCGGCCCCGGCCCGGCCAACGGGCAGCGCCGGCCGGTGGCGCAAGCACAGGGGCCGCGTGACGGCCCCGCGCTCCGGCAGCACCGGACGGGACGGGACGGGACGGGGCGGGGGGACGCGGCCCTGCGGCATTTCGGGGGCAGAGCGGGGTACGGCGGGCACCCCGAGCGGGGGTGCGGGGGTGCGGGGAACCGCAGCGCGGGGTGCGGGGGTTGCCCGCATCACGGATTGCGGGGGGATCGGTGTGGAGGGGGCCCGCATGAGCGGGGTGCGGGGAACCGCAAAACCGGGTGCGGGGATATGGGGGCCCGCATAACGGGGTGCGGGGATGTGGAGAGGCCCGCATCACGGAGTGCGGGGCTTTGGGGAACCCGCATCACGGGGATATGAGGGGCCCGCATCACGGGGTTTGGGGGCCCGCATCACGGGGTGCGGGCGGGATTTTGGGGCTGCCAGGGTGCCCGCAGCACAGCGCGCGGAGGGATTTTGGGGGCGCAGGGGCCGCAGCCGTACGCGCGGCGCTGCGGGCGGGCCTGCGGGGGTGCAGGTGTTGTTCCCCGCATCACGGGGCTGCGGGGGCGCCGCCGCCCCCCAGCTCTCTCCGAGCCCCGTAAGCCGCTTTGCCCTGACGCTCGGTAAAGCCCCGAGCCGCGGCCTATTTACGGCAGCAGCGATCCTAATCCCCGGGCGCTGCCGCGGGCAGGGAGCCGCGGCCCGGGAGACCCACCGTGCCCGCGGGGTCCCGCTCGGCCCCGCCGCCCCACAACGCTGTCCCCCTCCCGCGGCGAGCCCCGCGCGCTGCGGAATACTGGCGGCAACGGCAGCGGCGCAGCGAACCGCGCTCGGCAGCGGCTCCGGAGCCCCCACAGCCCCGCTCGCCGCTCGCAGCCCCCAGCCGAGCCCCGGGCCCGCCGAGCCCCCGAACCCCGGGCCCCGCTCACCGGGCGGGCCGAGCTGCGCAGGGTCCGCTGGCTGCGCGCCGGTGGGCAGGGCCTGCGGGGGCAGGAGCCTTCGGGGAGCGGGGCTAGAGGGGCGGGGCTCGAGGGGGGCGGGGCTTGGGCGGGGCCGCGCGCAGAGCGCCCCTGGTGGCGGCAGCGCGCACGCGGTCACGCGTGGGGACGGGCACGCGCCCCGGGAACGCGCAAAGGGCGGCCACGCGTCCCCCTGAGTGTCACCTTTGGGTGCCCGTGGCATTCTCGTGTCCCCCTGTCACACGTGGGGGTCAGTTCCGTGTTCCCCTGTCATACCTGGGGTCAGTTCCGTGTCCCCTGGTCACGCGTGGGGCCGGTCACGCGCCCCGGAAACGCGCCAGGAACGGCCACACGTCCCCCTGAGTGTCATCTTTGGGTGCCCATGGCATTGCCGTGTCTCCTCGTCACGCGTGGGGCCTGTCACGCACTCTGGACGGCCACTTGTCCCCCTGTCACCCGTGGGGCTGACCCCATGTCATCCTCAGGGATGATCCCTGTCACCCGTGGGGCTTTGTCCGTGTTCCCCTGTCACACGTGGGGTCAGTTCCGTGTCCCTGGTCGCAGCGTGGAGCCGGTCACGAGCCCCGGAAGCTAGCGCCAGGGACGGCCACGCGTCCCCCTAGGTGTCACCTTTGGGTGCCCATGGCATTACCGTGTCCCCTTGTCACGCGTGGGGCCTGTCACGCACTCTGGACGGCCACTTGTCCCCTGTCACCCGTGGGGCTGACCCCATGTCATCCTCAGGGATGATCCCTGTCACCCGTGGGGCTTTGTCCGTGTTCCCCTGTCACACGTGGGGTCAGTTCTGTATCCTCTGGTCACTCGTGGGGCCGGTCACGCACTCTGGACGGCCACTTGTCCCCCCTGTCACCCGTGGGGCTGACCCCATGTCATCCTCAGGCATGATCCCTGTCACCCGTGGGGCTTTGTCCGTGTCCCCCTGTCAGATCTGGGGTCAGTTCCGTGTCCCCTGGTCACTCGTGGGGCCGGTCACGCACGAGGGACAGCCACTGTCCCCCTGTCACCCGTGGGGCTGACCCCATGTCATCCTCAGGCATGATCCCTGTCACCCGTGGGGCTTTGTCCGTGTTCCCCATCACACATGGGCTCAGTTCCGTGTCCCCTGGTCACGCGTGGGGACGGTCACGCGCCCTCGGGAACGCGCAAGGGACGGCCACACGTCCCCCTGAGTGTCACCTTTGGGTGCCCGTGGCATTCTCGTGCGCCCCTGTCACCCGTGGGGTCAGCTCCGTGTCCCTGGTCACTCGTTGGGTCCAGTCACGGGTTCCCCGAGTCACGCATGGTTGCGACAACCACTTTTCCCCCTGTCACCCGTGGGGCTGTCCCGTGTCCCTCCCCCTCGAGGCTGCTCACCTGTCCCCGAGTCGCGTGTCGCGTGTCGCGATGTCCCCACCCGGCCCCGCCCCCGCCCTCCCCTTCCCGTCCTTGGCGGTTTCGGTTTCGGTTCTTGCCAGGGCGGAGCCGCGCCAGATCCGGTGCGTGGGGGTCCCTGAAAGCTCCGGGGGTCCTGCAAAGCTCAGGGGGTCCCTGGAAGCTCCGGGGGTCCCTAGAAGCTCCAGGGGGTCCGTGGGGAGCTCCGGGGGGCCCTGAAAGCTCCGGGGGTCCGTGGAAAGCTCCAGGGGTCCGTGGGGACGCTCCGGGGGTCCCTGAAAGTTCGGGGGTCCCCAGGAAGCTCCAGGGGTCCGTGAGGGAGCTCCGGGGGGTCCTAAGCTCCAGGGGCGATCGGGGGCGCCGCCCCGGGCTGAGGGGGAGCCCTCGGTACTGAGGGGAGCACGGATTTGGGGTTTGGGGAGGAATTCAGGGGGTGGGCACGGATTTGGGGTTTGGGGAGGAATTCTGGGGTGGGCACGGATTTGGGGTTTGGGGGATTTCCGGGGGGTGGGCACGGATCTGGGGTTTGGGGGGTTCCGGGGTCCCGCACGGATTTGGGGGTTAGGGGTGTTTCAGGGTCCCGCACGGATTTGGGGTTTCAGGGGTTTCAGGGTCCACACGGATTTGGGGGTTAGGGGGTTTCGGGGTGGGCACGGATTTGGGGGTTGGGGGTCCCGCACGGATTGGGGGTTCGGGGTCCCGCACGGATTGGGGGTTCCGGGGGTCCCGCACGGATTTGGGGTTCAGGGTCCCGCACGGATTTGGGGTTTCAGGGTCCCGCACGGATTTGGGGTTCGGGGTCCCGCACGGATTAGGGGTTCGGGGTCCCGCACGGATTTGGGGTTTCAGGGTCCCGCACGGATTTGGGGGTTCGGGGGTCCCGCACGGATTTGGGGTTTGGGGGGTTTCAGGGTCCCGCACGGATTGGGGGTTCGGGGTCCCGCACGGATTTGGGGTTCCGGGGGTCCCGCTAGCACGGATTGGGGTTAGGGGTCCCGCCCACGGCCCAGACGCGCGGTGCCCCCAAGGATGGCAGAGGCGGTGCTGGAGGTGCGGGGGCCCCCCGACGCCCCCGAGGAGCTGCTGGTGCTGTACTTCGAGCCGGCGGCGCTCGGAAGCGGCCCCGTCTGTGAGCTGCCACCGCCTCGGGCCGCGGCTGTTCCTCACCTTCGAGCACCCCGGGGTAAGGGGGCCGGTTCTACTGGGAGCACTGGGGTGGGGGTGTGACCGTCCCAGATCAAACTGGGAGCACTGGGGTGAGGGTGTGACCATCCCAGTTCCGACTGGGAGCACTGGGGTGGGGGTGTGACCATCCCAGTTCCGACTGGGAGCACTGGGGTGGGGAGTGTGACCATCCCAGTTCCACTGGGAGCACTGGGGTGGGGGTGTGACCATCCCAGTTCAAACTGGGAGCACTGGGGTGGGGTTTGGGGTTCCCAGTTCCACTGAGAGCACTGGGATGGGATCTGGGGGTCTCAGTTCCGACTGGGAGCACTGGGATGGGATCTGGGGTCTCAGTTCCGACTGGGAGCACTGGGGTGGGATTTGGGGTTCCCAGCCCCACTGGGAGCACTGGGATGGGATTTGGGGTTCCCAGTGCTGTGCCCCGGGGGTCCCAGGGGCTGTGGGGGTGCTGGCTGTGGCTGTGGGGTCCCCAGTGTCCCCAGTGACCCCAGTGTCCCTAGTGACCCCAATGTCCCCAGTGTCCCCAGTGTCCCCAGTGACCCCAGTGGCCCCAGTGACCCCAATGTCCCCAGTGACCCCAGTGACCCCAGTGACCCAGTGTCCCCAGTGACCCCAGTGACCCCAATGTCCCCAGTGACCCCAGTGACCCCAGTGACCCCAGTGTCCCCAGTGTCCCCAGTATCCTCAGTGTCCCCAGTGACCCCAGTGACCCCAGTATCCCCAGTGTCCCCAGTGTCCCCAGTGACCCCAGTGACCCCAGTGTCCCTCCCAGACGCACAGAACGTGCTGGCCCAGGGCAGCCACAGGCTGGGGGGGCCGAGCAGGGAGTCGCCCGCCCTGGGACCCCACGCACCTGCTGCTGCGCAGCCTGGAGCCCGAGAGCCCCGAGCCCCGGACGTGCCCCTGCACGCCCTGCTGAGAGTGCCCCGGCAGTGCCACCCTGTGCCAGGGCTCGGTGCCCAGCGGGGCCCTGCTGCGCCTACGGGACCCCCTAGAGCCCCCAGGTGGGACTGGGGATGGGGGGACACCGGGGTGGGGTGGGGACACCGGGGTGGGATTGGGACACTGGGGTGGGATGGGGACACCGGGGTGGGATGAGGATGGCAGAAGTGGGATTGGGACACTGGGGTGGGATGGGGACATTAGGGTGGGATGGGGACACTGGGGTGGGATGAGGATGGCAGAAGTGGGATTGGGACACTGGGGTGGGATGGGGACACTGGGGTGGGATGGGGACACCGGGGTGGGATTGGGACACTGGGGTGGGATGGGGATGGCAGAAGTGGGATGGGGACACTGGGGTGGGGTGGGGACACGGGGTGAGATGGGATGGGGATGTTGGGGTGGGATGGGGACACTGGGGTGGGATGGGGACACTGGGGTGAGATGGGATGGGGATGTTGGGGGTGGGATGGGGACATTGGGGTGGGATGGGGACACTGGGGTGGGATGAGGACTGGCAGAAGTGGGATGGGGACACTGGGGTGGGATGGGATGGGGATGTTGGGGGTGGGATGGGGACACTGGGGTGGAATGAGGACATCAGTGTGGGATGGGGATGTTGGGGTGGGGTGGGGACACCAGGGTGGGATAGGGACAGCAGGGTGGGGTGGGGACATGTCCGAGGGGTGGGATGGGGACACTGGGGGTAGGGTGGGGATGGCAGAAGTGGGATGGGGACACTGGGGTGGGATTGGGATACTGGGGTGGGATTGGGATACTGGGGTGGGTTGGGGATGTTGAGATAGGATGGGGATGTTTGGGGTGGGATGGGGACATCGGGGGTGGGATGGGGATGTTGGGGGGTGGGATGAGGATTTTGGGGATGTGATGGGGGCACCGGGGTGAGATGGGGATGTTGGGATGGGATGGGGATGGTGGGATGTGGATGTGGAGTGCACAGGTGATGGGATGGGGATGTTGGGGTGGGATGGGGATGTTGGGGTGGGATGGGGTTGTTGGGGTGGGATGGGGATGTTGGGGTGGGATGGGGATGTTGGGGTGGGATGGGGATGGTGGAGTGGGATGGGGATGTTGGGATGGGAAGGGGAATGTTGTGGGTGAGGATGTGGAGGGCACAGGTGATGGGATGGGGTTGTTGGGGTGGGATGGGGATGTTGGGGTGGGATGGGAACGTTGGGGTGGGATGGGGATGTTGGGGTGGGATGGGGATGTTGGGGTGGGATGGGGATGGTGGAGTGGGATGGGGATGTTGGGATGGGAAGGAATGTTGTGGGTGAGGATGTGGAGTGCACAGGTGATGGGATGGGGACACCGGGGTGGGATGGGGATGTTGGGGTGGGATGGGGATGTTGGGGTGTGATGGGGACACTGGGGTGGGATGGGGATGTTGGGGTGGGATGGGAGCGTTGGGGTGGGATGGGAATGTTGTGGGTGAGGATGTGGAGGGCACAGGTGATGGGATGGGGCTGCCAAGGGCTTGGGGGCAGCCGGGTGGCACAGTCAGGCTGCTGAGGGCTGGGGACAGCGGTGCCAGAGGTGGGAGTACTGGGAGTACTGGGGGCTGATGGCCTTGCGGGGTGTCGGGGCGCGCCGGGGCGGCGTTTTGAGGCGCAGGAGGCGGCACCGGCCCAGGCGGCGGTGCCAGCGCTGCCCGTGCCGCCAGAGCTGGCGGCGGCCGGCGCCCGAGCGCGGCAGCGGGGCTGGCGCTGCTGCGGGTGCCGCGGAGCTCCAGCAGTGCTGGTGCGGGCGCCCGGCGCCGAACGCGACCTGCTCGAGCTCTGCCGAGAACCGAAGCGCTAGCGGCTGGCGGCAGCGTCACCGACGTGCGGCTGCTGCCGAGGCGGCCGCGGGGCCGTGGTCACCTTCCAGGAGGCGGCAGGTGAGGGCGAGCCCAGCGGGAGCCGGAGCGCGAGGCAGCCGCCGGGCCGCCCGCTGCCCGTCCCTTTGTGTCCCAGCCGCAGGCGGAGTGCTGCAGAAACACGCTTTACCGGCTGCAGGGCGCGGTGCTGGAGCTCGTCCCCACTTCCCCTTCCTGGAGCTGCCCCTGGGCGCTGTCACCGCTCCGGACAGCGCCCGTGCCCCTGACGTGGAGCCCGTGCTGGTCGCGGAGCCCTCGCTGGACACGGAGTGCCCGCCCGGACACAGCCCCCGGCGTGGCGCGCACCGAGCCCCCGCCGGACACGGCGCCGGCAGCACTAACACCGCAGCCGGTGCCAGAGCAGCCGCCGGCCGCCGTCCCCAGCAGGGACAGGGACACAGAGGGGCTCAGGGCCGTGCCCAGCCCGGCCCAGCAGCCGGGGCCTGTGTCCCCGGGGCTCCCTGAGCCGCCGCCCGGCGCTGCCGCTGCAGGACGAGCTGCTGGTGCAGCGGAGCCGGGCGCTCTGCGGTACCTGCAGCAGCACCACCAGGACGTGCTCGGCAGCATCCCCGAAGTGTCCCTGCTGCCGGCTGGAGGGGGGACATCTCTGCCTTCCGGGTGAGCCGCAGGCGGGGCTGCGAACGTCGGGCAGGGCTGTGGGCAGGTACAGGCAGGGCTGTGGGCAGGTACAGGCAGGGCTGTGGGAAGGTACAGGCAGGTGTGGGCAGGTACAGGCAGGGTGAGGGAAGGTGAGGGAAGGTACAGGCAGGTACAGGCAGGTACAGGCAGGGGTGTGAGCAGGTGAGGGCAGGTACAGGCAGGAGTGTGGGCGGGTACGGGCAGGGGTGAGGGCAGGTACAGGCAGGTACAGGCAGGAGTGTGAGCAGGGCTCTGTGTGTGCTCCCACCTCCCCCTGCTCACGGCACATCCTGGTGCCAGAAGCTGCGGGCGCCGCGGTGCTGCCGGCGCTCCCCAGGTGCGTGGGGGGCTGGGCAGGTGCTGGTGCTGACCCTTCGGCCATCTCCCCACAGGTGAGCGGGGAGCCGGGCCGGTGCCAGGCAGTGGCAGAATTCCTGCAGAGCCTGCTGGACTCCGTGTGCTCGCACCCCACGACCCTGCGCTTCCCCGGCGTCGCCCGCTTCCTGCGGGACCGGGCGGGGCAGGGCCTGCTGCGGCAGCTGGAGAGCCGCTTCCAGTGCGCCATCCAGCTGGAGGGGGAGCCCTGGAGCCCTCCTGATCCCCAGGTCAGTGTCGCCATCCGCTCATCCCGAGCGCGAGTCGTGATGGTTCGTCCGACCCCAGGGTGCAAAAGACAAAAGCAAGAGGACTCGGGCTTGTTTAGCAGAAAGCAGCAATGCAGTTTATTGAGTGCCAGAGAGAGAGAGAGAGGGTGAGAGAGAGGAAGGATGGGATGTAGCTACCAACACACGGGACGCGTCCTCGTGGTCGTCCGACGAGACGTGTCCTCAATCCGCTGGGGAGAAAGAGATCTCGGGGTCTTTAATTTGAGGATGTTTTTATAGTCTTTTCCAAAGCGAGTGGCTTCTGGCCAAAAGGTGGGAAGATTTATGGACTATTGTATGTGGAGATCGTTGCTCCAAGAAACAGGTGGAAACAGGACGCTACAGCAGGTATCCTGCTCGAGAGCAGCGCACCATGGCAAGCTCCAGGCACACCAACAGTCCTGTGACCAGTTCATTGTTCTCACACCTCGTTGTGTAAACCAGTCTCACGAGAGACCAGTCCTGGTCCAATGGGCACCACCTGGAACAATCACTTGGCGTTCCTCCCGTGCCTGGCCAGCGCCTTTCAGCTGCAGTTTGAGGGGTGTTCTCAGGCCTCAGGCGAGGCTCGTTGGGCAGAACAAACGAGAGGCTTTAGACGGACTCCTACAGTCAGCCTCATGGGGAGGGCTCTGGCGAGCAGGTGCTGTTGTGCTGGTCCCTGCTGTGGCGGTGATGCCACCTCTCCATCCCCACAGCTGGAGCTGGAGGAGCTGCTGCCCCGCGCCGGGACCTGCCTGAGGACAGCGGCAGCTGCTGCTGGTTACGGTGGTGGTGATGATGGTGATGACGATGGTGATGATGACGGTGATGATGGCGGCTTTCACTCCAACGCAGGTGAGGCTGGCACCGCGGGGTGAGGGTGCCGCGGGGCCGTCCTGGTGGCTGACGCCGCGCTGCCCCCGCAGAGGAGATCAAGGAGGTGATGGCAGCGCTGCAGCCCAGCAGCGCCCGGCGGCCGCGGCAGCCCCGAGCTCTGGCCTGGCACCGTCCCCCGGCACCGAGTGGGACGCCGAGGATGAAACCCCGGGTGCGGGCGGCGGGGACGGCGCCAAGGAGCCGCTGTCCCACACCAGGGCGGAGGAGGAGGTGCAGATGGCCCTGGCCATCCAGTGCTCCATGGACGACACGTGGTGCGAGGAGCAGGGAGCTGGCGGCAGCGCCACGGCGCTGTCGCTGCGCTCCTACAGCCGGGAGCGGCGGCAGGAGAGCGGGGCGCAGGAGGACGCGGGGCTGCTGGCGGCGCTGGAGGCCTCGCTGGAGGAGGCTCTGCAGGCGGCCGGACGTGGCGCGGCTGACGGTGTTCTGCTGCCCGGAGCAGGAGGCGGCGGCGGTGCCGCTGGGAGCTGGAGAGCGGGCGCTGGCGGGGCGGCAGCGGGCGCGGGAGGTGGCGAGCGAGCGGCTGCGGGCGCTGCCGGCCGCTGGCTGCTGCGCGCTGGCGCTGCTGCGGCGCCGCACGCCGTGCACCTGCTGCTGCGCGGCGACAGCGCCACGCTGCGCCGGCCGCCGACTACCTGGGCCCCGCCAGCGCGGGAGCTCACGGGCGCTGCTGCAGCGCCTGCCAGCGCCGGGCCACGGTGCCACCGCTGCCACCACCACTGCTGCCACCACTGCTGCCACCTCTGCCACTGCTGCCACCACTGCTGCCGCCGCCGCGCACTGGTTGCGCTGGGACCCCTGTGGCACCGCTGTCCCCTACGCCCCCGAGACCGCGGCGCTGCTGGAGCAGGCCTGGCTGCGCCAGGAGCGCCAGCTGGATCTGGTGCTGGACGGGCGGCCCCTCACCGTGGATTTGGAGGCATGGAGGAGTTCGACCTCGGCAGCGCCCGCGCCCTGCCCGTGTGCGCAGCCAGCCCCCGCTGGACGGGCGCCTGCTGCCTGCTCGGTGCGTCGCGGGGGCCGCCCGTGGGGCCCTGCCCGCGCCGTGCCCCCTCACCGGCATTTGTCCGGCAGGGCCGGAGGTGCCCGGGCTGGAGGAGGAGGTCGGCTGATGGCTCTGGCCGAGGACTCGGAGGAGTTCGCTGACACGGTGCAGCATTTCAGCGCCACGTTGGAGGAGCTGCGCAGCCAGATCAGCGTCGTGCAGGTGGGTCTGGGCGCGTGGGGCCCCCGGGGCGCGCCCGTGGCACAGCAGTGACCCAGCGGTGCCCAGCAGGTGCAGAAGCTGATCCACCCGCTGCTGTACAAGCAGTACCAGCTGAAGAAGGGCAGCGTGAGGCGCGCCTGCGCCGCCGGCACCGCCGTGGAGCGCGTCCTGTTCCACGGCACCACCAAAGCCTCCAGCCGCGAGATCTGCCTGCACGGCTTCAACCGCAGCTTCTGCGGCCGGAACGGTGAGCGCCGGGCGCCGGGCGGGCGCGGGGTGCCCCCGGCGTGGGGACGGTGCCATGGCGTGGTGCCCTCGGCGTGGGGACGGGGCGCCAGGCGGGCGCAGGGTGCCCTCGGCATGGGGACGGTGCCATGGCGTGGGAATGGGGTGCCACGGGGGCAGGGTGTCATTGGCATGGGCACGGGGTGCTGGGTGCCTTTGCTCTGGGAATGGGGTGCCAAGGGGGCAGGGTGATATTTGCGCAGGAGTGGGGTGATCATGGGTGCATGGCAAGGGGGTGCCAAGGTGGGCACAGCGCCACTGGTGTGGAATGGGGTGCCAGTGTGGGAACGGTGCCCTCTGTGTGGGAACAGGGTGCCAAGGTGGGCACAGTGCCATTTGCACAGGAATGGGGTGATCATGGGTGCATGGGAGTGGGGTGCCAGGGTGACTGCAGTGCCCTCAGTGTGGAATGGGGTGGTGAGGTGGGCACAGTGCCATTTGATCATGGGTGCATGGGAGTGGGGTGCCAGTGTAACCACAGCGCCACTGGTGTGGAATGGGGTGCCGTTATGGGCACCGTGCCCTCGGTGTGGAATGGGGTGCCAGGGTGGGCACAGTGCCCTCGGTGTGCAATGGGGTGCAGGGTGGGCACGGTGCCCTCGGTGTGCAATGGGGTGCAGGGTGGGCACGGTGCCCTCAGTGTGGAATGGGGTGCAGGGTGGGCACGGTGCCCTCGGTGTGCAATGGGGTGCAGGGTGGGCACGGTGCCCTCGGTGTGCAATGGGGTGCAGGGTGGGCACGGTGCCCTCGGTGTGGAATGGGGTGCCAGGGTGACCGCAGTGCCCTCACTGTGCAGTGGGGTGCCAGGGTGGGCACGGTGCCCTCACCGTGCAATGGGGTGCCAGGGTGGGCACAGTGCCCTCGGTGTGCAATGGGGTGCAGGGTGGGCACGGTGCCCTCGGTGTGCAATGGGGTGCCAGGGTGGGCACGGTGCCCTCGGTGTGCAATGGGGTGCCAGGGTGGGCACGGTGCCCTCGGTGTGCAATGGGGTGCCAGGGTGGGCACGGTGCCCTCGGTGTGCAATGGGGTGCAGGGTGGGCACCGTGCCCTCGGTGTGCAGTGGGGTGCCCCGGTGGCCCCGGGCGCCCCTGGCACCCCGATGCCCAGCTGATGCCCCCCAGCCACGCTCTACGGCCTCGGCGTGTGCCATGGCGCGCGCAGCGCTCTCGGCGCGGGATCGCTACTCGCCGCCCGGCGCCCGGCGGGCGCCAAGTTCATCTTCATGGCCAAGGTGCTGACCGGGAGTTCGCGGCCGGCCGGCCGGGCTGCGGGCGCCCCCTGCGCCACGGCGCCGGCGCCCCCCGGCGCTTCCACAGCGTGGTGGACGACCCCCGGCAGCCCCAAATCTTCGTCATCTTCAACGACACGCAGGCGTACCCGCAGTACCTCATCACCTGCCGCAGCCGCCAGGGGGCGCCCCTCTGATCCCCTTTTGTCCCCTTTTGTCCCCTTTTATTCCCTTTTATTCCCTTTTATCCCCTGGCACCCCTTTTATTCCTTTTATCCCTGGCACCCCTGGCATCCCCTGGCACCCCTGGCACCCCTGGCACCCCCTGGCACTGGTGCCATTGCGAGTGACGCTGCCCTGAGGACTTGCTGTGCCAGGGAGGTTCCTGCCCGGCCCGGGAGCTCGGGGTGGGGGATCCTCACCTGGGGACCCCCCTGGGCACCCTCGTGCCAGGGCAGGAGGACTTGGGGTCGCCTGTGTGGCACCAGTGACATTTGGAATAAAAATGCAAAATAAAATTGGAATAAATTGGAGCCTTTTGGGTGGCTGTGATTGAGGGGGGACTGGGGTGCGGGGGGGATGTTCCAGTACCAACTGGGAGCACTGGGATTGGGGTGAATGGGGTGCCAGACCCAACTGGGAGCACTGGGATTGGGGTGAATGGGGTGCCAGACCCAACTGGGAGCACTGGGATTGGGGTGGATGGGGTGCCAGACCCAACTGGGAGCACTGGGATTGGGGTGGATGGGGTGCCAGACCCAACTGGGAGCACTGGGATTGGGGTGAATGGGGTGCCAGACCCAACTGGGAGCACTGGGAATGGGGTCAGCAGCCGTGTGTGGGTGCCGTGTCCCCTGTCGCGGTGGCTGTGCTGGTTGGTGGCTCTGGGCCACCCCAGGGCTAGCCCGGCCACTCCTGCACCTGTACCCGCTCCTCACCTGCTTCCTGCCCCCTCCCTTACCTGTACCTGCTCCCCACCTGTTCCTGCCTCCTCCCCGCCTGCATCCTGCTCCTCCCCTGCTCCCTGTGCCACTGCCCCCCGAGCCGCGCTGGGGTCAGCGTGTCACCCACCCTGCGGGCACAGCCCCGCCGTGGGCAGCGCTGGGGGCACCGGGTGAGACCCTCCCCTTTCTCTCTCTCTCTCTCTCTCAAAACTGAATTGTTGCACGCGATAAACCGTATTGCCGCTTGCTGTGAACAAAACTTTTGTCTTTTGCACCCAGGGGTCGAACGAACCGTCACGACTCCCGCTCGGGATCGTGACCCTGCGCTGCCTTCCGCCACGGCCCCGGTCCCAGGGGCGAGCACAGGGTGTGACCCCGCGCCCCTTCGCGGACCCCCTCGGGTGTGACCGCAGCGGCCCCGCGGGCTCGGGCGGTGCCAGGGCAGGGCCGGCGGTGGCGAGCGCCAGCCCCGGCGGCGTGTGCCAGCCCCGCTGACGTGTGCCAGCCCCGCTGGGATCCCGGCGGGCGGCGTGCCAGCCGTGCCAGCCGTGCCAGCCGTGCCAGCCGTGCCAGCCCCGCGCACGTGGCGCCAGCGGGGTGGAGGTGAGAGCCGAGGGGCTTCGGGGGGCGCGGGGGGTTCCGGAGCGTCCTGGCCGCACGCCCACCCCTCTGCCGAGCCCGCGGCCCCGCGCCCCGCGGCTGTCCCGGGCGGGGAGCGCCCGGCGCCGCCGGTGCCAAGCGTGCCGGACCTTTGTCCCCTGGCGCCGAGGGGCCCGCGGGGCCCCGCGCTGTGAAAAGGGCCCTTTGTCCGCCTCCGGCCGGGGGATCCGCTCCCTGCGCCCGTGCCGCCACCGGCACATGACCGCGGCCAGAGCGGCTGCGGCAGCGCCGGGGCCGGACGGACGGAGCGAGCGGCAGCGCCGGTACGGCGGGTGGGGGTCCGAGCTTCGGCCCCGCTACGGCGGGTGAGGGTCCGAGCTTCGGCCCCGGTACGGCGGGTGGGGGTCCGAGCTTCGGCCCCGGTACGGCGGGTGGGGGTCCGAGCTTCGGCCCCGGTACGGCCGGTGGGGGTCCGAGCTTCGGCCCCGGTACGGCAGGTGGGGGTCCGAGCTTCGGCCCCGGTACGGCGGGTGGGGTCCGAGCTTCGGCCCCGGTACGGCGGGTGGGGGTCCGAGCTTCGGCCCCGGTCACGGCGGGCACCGAGCTTCAGCCCCGGTACGGCGGGTGGGGTCCGAGTTCGGCCCCGGTACCGCGGGTGCCACGGCGGGCACCGAGCGTCCAGAGGAGCCGGGAGCGCGCCCCGAGCTCGGGGAGGCGCTCGGGGTCTCGCGCCCCGCGGGGGTGCGGCTGTACCGGGGTGAGCTGGGCACGCGATCCGTTTGGGGCCGGGGGTCGCGGGGCTGTGCCGCGTGATGCAACCGGATGTGGCGGGGGCACCGGGAGTCCCAGGAAACCCCGAGAGCCCCCAGTGCGTGTGTGTGCCCAGGTGTGTGCCCAGGTGTGTGTGCCCAGGTGTGTGCCCAGGTGTGCGTGCCCAGGTGTGTGTGTGCCCAGGTGTGTGTGTGCCCAGGTGTGTGCCCAGGTGTGTGCCCAGGTGTGTGTGTGCCCAGGTGTGTGCCCAGGTGCGTGCCCAGGTGTGTGTGCCCAGGTGCGTGCCCAGGTGTGTGCCCAGGTGTGTGCCCAGGTGTGTGTGCCCAGCTGTGTGCCCAGGTGTGTGCCCAGGTGTGTGTGCCCAGGTGTGTGTGCCCAGGTATGTGCCCAGGTGTGTGCCCAGGTGTGTGCCCAGCTGTGTGTGCCCAGGTGTGTGCCCAGGTGTGTGCCCAGGTATGTGCCCAGGTGTGTGTGCCCAGGTGCGTGCCCAGGTGTGTGCCCAGGTGTGCGTGCCCAGGTGTGTGCTCCAGGTGTGTGTGCCCAGGTGTGTGCCCAGGTGTGCGTGCCCAGATGTGTGTGCCCAGGTGTGTGTGCCCAGGTGTGTGCCCAGGTGTGTGTGCCCAGGTGTGTGCCCAGGTGTGTGCCCAGGTGTGTGCCCAGGTGTGTGTGCCCAGGTGTGTGTGCCCAGGTGTGTGCCCAGGTGTGTGCCCAGGTGTGTGTGCCCAGGTGTGTGTGCCCAGGTGTGTGCCCAGGGTGTGTGCCCAGGTGTGTGTGCCCAGGTGTGTGTGCCCAGGTGTGTGCCCAGGTGTGTGCCCAGGTATGTGCCCAGGTGTGTGCCCAGTGTGTGTGCCCAGGTGTGTGCCCAGGTGTGTGCCCAGGTGTGTGTGCCCAGGTGTGTGTGCCCAGGTGCGTGCCCAGGTGTGTGCCCAGGTGTGCGTGCCCAGGTGTGTGCCCAGGTGTGTGCCCAGGTGTGTGTGCCCAGTTGTGTGCCCAGGTGTGTGCCCAGGTGTGTGTGCCCAGTTGTGTGCCCAGGTGTGTGTGCCCAGGTGTGTGCCCAGGTGTGTGCCCAGGTGTGTGTGCCCAGGTGCGTGCCCAGGTGTGTGCCCAGGTGTGCGTGCCCAGGTGTGTGCCCAGGTGTGTGCCCAGGTGTGCGTGCCCAGGTGTGTGCCCAGGTGTGTGTGCCCAGGTGCGTGCCCAGGTGTGTGTGCCCAGGTGTGTGTGCCCAGGTGTGTGCCCAGGTGTGTGCCCAGGTGTGTGTGCCCAGCTGTGTGTGCCCAGGTGTGTGCCCAGCTGTGTGTGCCCAGGTGTGTGTGCCCAGGTGTGTGTGCCCAGGTATGTGCCCAGGTGTGTGCCCAGGTGTGTGTGCCCAGGTATGTGCCCAGGTGTGTGCCCAGGTGTGTGTGCCCAGGTATGTGCCCAGGTGTGTGCCCAGGTGTGTGCCCAGGTATGTGCCCAGGTGTGTGCCCAGGTGTGTGTGCCCAGGTGTGTGCCCAGGTGTGTGTGCCCAGGTGTGTGCCCAGGTGCGTGTCCAGGTGTGTGTGCCCAGGTGCGTGCCCAGGTGTGTGTGCCCAGGTGTGTGCCCAGGTGTGTGCCCAGGTGTGTGCCCAGGTGTGTGCCCAGGTGTGTGTGCCCAGGTGTGTGCCCAGGTGTGCGTGCCCAGGTGTGTGTGTGCCCAGGTGTGTGTGTGCCCAGGTGTGTGCCCAGGTGTGTGCCCAGGTGTGTGTGTGCCCAGGTGTGTGCCCAGGTGCGTGCCCAGGTGTGTGTGCCCAGGTGCGTGCCCAGGTGTGTGTGCCCAGGTGTGTGCCCAGGTGTGTGTGCCCAGCTGTGTGTGCCCAGGTGTGTGCCCAGGTGTGTGTGCCCAGGTGTGTGTGCCCAGGTATGTGCCCAGGTGTGTGCCCAGGTGTGTGCCCAGCTGTGTGCCCAGGTGTGTGCCCAGGTGTGTGCCCAGGTATGTGCCCAGGTGTGTGCCCAGGTGCGTGCCCAGGTGTGTGCCCAGGTGTGCGTGCCCAGGTGTGTGCCCAGGTGTGTGTGCCCAGGTGTGTGCCCAGGTGTGCGTGCCCAGATGTGTGTGCCCAGGTGTGTGTGCCCAGGTGTGTGCCCAGGTGTGTGCCCAGGTGTGTGCCCAGGTGTGTGCCCAGGTGTGTGCCCAGGTGTGTGTGCCCAGGTGTGTGTGCCCAGGTGTGTGCCCAGGTGTGTGCCCAGGTGTGTGTGCCCAGGTGTGTGTGCCCAGGTGTGTGCCCAGGTGTGTGCCCAGGTGTGTGTGCCCAGGTGTGTGTGCCCAGGTGTGTGTGCCCAGGTGTGTGCCCAGGTATGTGCCCAGGTGTGTGCCCAGGTGTGTGTGCCCAGGTGTGTGCCCAGGTGTGTGCCCAGGTGTGTGTGCCCAGGTGTGTGCCCAGGTGCGTGCCCAGGTGTGTGCCCAGGTGTGCGTGCCCAGGTGTGTGCCCAGGTGTGTGCCCAGGTGTGTGTGCCCAGTTGTGTGCCCAGGTGTGTGCCCAGGTGTGTGTGCCCAGTTGTGTGCCCAGGTGTGTGTGCCCAGGTGTGTGCCCAGGTGTGTGCCCAGGTGTGTGTGCCCAGGTGCGTGCCCAGGTGTGTGCCCAGGTGTGCGTGCCCAGGTGTGTGCCCAGGTGTGTGCCCAGGTGTGCGCGTGCCCAGGTGTGTGCCCAGGTGTGTGTGCCCAGGTGCGTGCCCAGGTGTGTGTGCCCAGGTGTGTGTGCCCAGGTGTGTGCCCAGGTGTGTGCCCAGGTGTGTGTGCCCAGCTGTGTGTGCCCAGGTGTGTGCCCAGCTGTGTGTGCCCAGGTGTGTGTGCCCAGGTGTGTGTGCCCAGGTATGTGCCCAGGTGTGTGCCCAGGTGTGTGTGCCCAGGTATGTGCCCAGGTGTGTGCCCAGGTGTGTGTGCCCAGGTATGTGCCCAGGTGTGTGCCCAGGTGTGTGCCCAGGTATGTGCCCAGGTGTGTGCCCAGGTGTGTGTGCCCAGGTGTGTGCCCAGGTGTGTGTGCCCAGGTGTGTGCCCAGGTGCGTGTCCAGGTGTGTGTGCCCAGGTGCGTGCCCAGGTGTGTGTGCCCAGGTGTGTGCCCAGGTGTGTGCCCAGGTGTGTGCCCAGGTGTGTTCCTGTGCAGTTCTCACAGCTCTGTTTGCGCCGGGCGTGCCAGGGCCGGGCTCACGCGTGCCCGCCTGTGCCCGCACCCAGGTGTGCGCACGCACCGGGAGCTCCCGCTCCGGTTCGGGGCAGCAGCTCCGGTTCCCGGCACCAGCTCTGGATCAAGCACCGGCTCCGGTTCCCGGCTCTGGTCCCCGGCACCAGCCCCAGCCGACGGCCCTGACTCCAGTCCCAGCCCCGCAGGAGATCCCGGATCCCCATCTCCGCAGTGAATTCCTGAATCCCCATCCCCGCAGGGAATTCCTGAATCCCCATCCTCGCAGGGAATTCCCGGATCCCCATCCCCGCAGGGAATTCCTGAATCCGCATCCTCCCCATCCCCACAGGGAATTCCTGGATCCCCATCCCCGCAGGGAATTCCTGAATCCCCATCCCCGCAGGGAATTCCTGGATCCCCATCCCCGCAGAGAATTCCTGAATCCGCATCCTCGCAGGGAATTCCTGGATCCCCAGCCCCACAGGGAATTCCTGGATCCCCATCCCGCAGGGAATTCCTGAATCCGCATCCCCACAGGGAATTCCTGGATCCCCATCCTCGCAGGGAATTCCTGAATCCCCATCCCCGCAGGGAATTCCTGGATCCCCATCCTCGCAGGGAATTCCTGAATCCCCATCTCCACAGGGAATTCCTGAATCCCCATCCCCGCAGGGAATTCCTGAATCCCCATCCTCGCAGGGAATTCCCGGATCCCCATCCTCGCAGGGAATTCCTGAATCCCCATCCCCACAGGGAATTCCTGAATCCCCATCCCCACAGGGAATTCCTGAATCCCCATCTCCACAGGGAATTCCTGAATCCCCATCCTCCCCGGCCTCCCCGGCCTCCCCCGGCCGCCCTCCCGCCGTGCCGTGCCCGCAGCCGGGCTCTGCTCTCTGGCCAGGACAGAGGCTGGTGGCCCGGCAGGGTGGGAGCGCCACGCCGGAGCCGTGCCGGAGCCGTGCCAGAGCCGTGCCAGGGCCGTGCCAGGACCGTGCCAGGGCTGTGCCAGAGCCGTGCCAGGGCTGTGCCAGGGCCGTGCCAGGACCGTGCCAGGACCGTGCCAGGGCTGTGCCAGGACCGTGCCAGGACCGTGCCAGGACCGTGCCAGGGCTGTGCCAGAGCCGTGCCAGGACCGTGCCAGGGCCGTGCCAGAGCCGAGCCGGGGCCGAGCCGGGGCCGTGCCAGGACCGTGCCAGGACCGTGCCAGGGCTGTGCCAGGACCGTGCCAGGATCGTGCCAGGACCGTGCCAGGGCTGTGCCAGGGCCGTGCCAGGGCTGTGCCAGGACCGTGCCAGGGCCGTGCCAGGGCCGTGCCAGGACAGTGCCAGAGCCGTGCCAGGGCTGTGCCAGGACCGTGCCAGGGCTGTGCCAGGGCCGTGCCAGGGCTGTGCCAGGACCGTGCCAGGATCGTGCCATGACCGTGCCAGGGCCGTGCCAGGACCGTGCCAGGGCCGTGCCAGGGCTGTGCCAGGACCGTGCCAGGATCGTGCCAGGGCCGTGCCAGGGCCGTGCCAGGACCGTGCCAGGATCGTGCCAGGGCCGTGCCAGGGCCGTGCCAGGGCCGTGCCAGGACCGTGCCAGGATCGTGCCAGGGCCGTGCCAGGGCCGTGCCAGGGCCGTGCCAGGGCCGTGCCAGGGCTGTGCCAGGACCGTGCCAGGATCGTGCCAGGGCCGTGCCAGGGCCGTGCCAGGGCCGTGCCAGGGCTGTGCCAGGGCCGTACCAGAGCCGTGCCAGGGCCGTGCCAGGACCGTGCCAGGACCGTGCCAGGGCCGTGCCAGGGCCGTGCCAGGGCTGTACCAGGGCCGTGCCAGGGCCGTGCCAGGACCGTGCCAGGGCCGTGCCAGGACCGTGCCAGGGCCGTGCCAGGGCCGTGCCAGGGCTGTACCAGGGCCGTGCCAGGGCCGTGCCAGGACTGTGCCAGAGCCGTGCCAGGGCCGTGCCAGGGCCATGCCAGGGCCGTGCCAGAGCCGTACCAGGGCCGAAGCCGGGGCCGAGCCGGGGCTCCCATCTCATCGCTCCGCCACCCAGAGCTCCCCCGGGCTCTGAACGCGGCAGCCGGCGGGGGCCCGTGCTACCGGGAAACCGGGAAACCGGGAAACCGGGAAAGCGTTCTGGGGCCCGAGCTGGTGTGCCGGTGCGGTACCAGCTCTGTACCGGAACCGTGCCGGTGCTGTGCCGGTGCGGTACCAGCGCTGTGCCAGTACCGTGCTGCTTCTGTACCGGCGCTGTACCGGTACCATGCCGGGTCTGACCCAGCTCTGTGCCGGTTCTGTGCCGGTGCTGTGCCGGCACCGTGCTGGTGCTGTGCCAGCGCTGTACCAGCTCTGTACTGGTACCATGCGGGTGCTGTGCCGGTACCGTTCCGGTTCTGTGCCGGTACCGTGCCGGTGCTGTGCCGGTACCGCTCCGGTTCTGTACCGGTACCGTGCCGGTTCTGTACCAGCTCTGTGCCGGCTCTGTACCGGTACCGTTCCGGTTCTGTACCGGTACCGTGCCGGTTCTGTACCGGTACCGTTCCGGTTCTGTACCGGTACCGTGCGGGTGCTGTGCCGGTGATGTACCAGCTCTGTGCCGGCTCTGTGCCGGTACCGTTCCGGTTCTGTACCGGTACCGCTCCGGTTCTGTACCGGTACCGTGCCGGTGCTGCGCCGGTACCGTGCCGGTGCTGTGCCGGTTCTGTACCGGTACCGTGCCGGTTCTGTACCGGTACCGTGCCGGCTCTGTGCCGGTACCGCTCCGGTGCTGTGCCGGTACCGTTCCGGTTCTGTGCCGGTACCGCTCCGGTTCTGTACCGGTACCGTGCCGGTACCGTGCCGGTTCTGTACCGGTACCGTGCCGGTGCTGTGCCGGTACCGCTCCGGTTCTGTACCGGTACCGCTCCGGTGCTGTGCCGGTACCGTTCCGGTTCTGTGCCGGTACCGTGCCGGTTCTGTGCCGGTACCGTGCGGGTGCTGTGCCGGTGCTGTACCAGCTCTGTGCCGGTACCGTTCCGGTGCTGTGCCGGTACCGTTCCGGTTCTGTACCGGTACCGTTCCGGTGCTGTGCCAGTTCTGTGCCGGTACCGTGCCAGTTCTGTGCCGGTACCCTTCCGGTGCTGTGCCGGTGCTGTGCCGGTACCGTTCCTGTGCTGTGCCGGTTCTGTGCCGATACCGCTCCGATTCTGTGCCGATACCGCTCCGGTTCTGTACCGGTACGGTGCCGGTACCGTTCCGGTTCTGTACCGGTACCGTGCTGGTGCTGTGCCAGCGCTGTACCAGCTCTGTGCCGGTTCTGTACCGGTACCGTGCCGGTGCTGTGCCGGTACCGTGCCGGTGCTGTGCAGGTTCTGTACCGGTTCTGTACCGGTACCGTGCCAGTGCTGTACCGATGCTGTGTCGGTTCTTTACCAGCCCTGTACTGGTACCGTTCTGCTTCTGTGCCGGTACCGTGACGGTTCTGTACCGGTTCTGTACCAGCGCTGTGCCGCTGCTGTACCAGCTCTGTGCCGGTACCGTTCCGGTGCTGTGCCGGTACCGTGCCAGTGCTGTGCAGGTTCTGTACCGGTTCTGTACCGGTACCGTGCCAGTGCTGTGCCAGTGCTGTTCCGGTTCTGTACCAGCTCTGTGCCGGTGCTGTGCCGGTACCGTGCCGGTTCTGTGCCGGTACCGTGCCGGTGCTGTACCAGCTCTGTGCCGGCTCTGTACCGGTACCGTGCCGGTGCTGTGCCGGTGCTGTACCAGCTCTGTGCCGGTACCGTTCCGGTTCTGTACCGGTACCGCTCCGGTGCTGTGCCGGTACCGTTCCGGTGCTGTACCGGTACCGTGCCGGTTCTGTGCCGGTACCGTGCCGGTGCTGTGCCGGTGCTGTACCAGCTCTGTGCCGGTACCGTTCCGGTTCTGTACCGGTACCGCTCCGGTTCTGTACCGGTACCGTTCCGGTTCTGTACCGGTACCGCTCCGGTTCTGTACCGGTACCGTGCTGGTGCTGTGCCGGTACCGTGCCGGTTCTGTGCCGGTACCGTGCCGGTGCTGTACCAGCTCTGTGCCGGCTCTGTACCGGTACCGTTCCGGTGCTGTGCCGGTACCGTGCCGGTTCTGTGCCGGTACCGTGCCGGTGCTGTGCCGGTACCGTGCCGGTGCTGCTCCCACCGCAGCCCACAGCCGGGGCGGGGCGCCGAGCGGCTGCGGGATCTCCGGCGGGGCGGGCCCGGTTCCGCTGGACGCGCGGGGCGGGGCTCGCCCGGTGAGCGGTGCATTAACCCTCTGCGTGCTTGGGCGCTGGTCACAGTTACCCTCTGAACTGGCGGAACTGGGAGCACTGGTCAGTTCACCCCTGCCTACTGGCGGTACTGGGAGCGCTGGGCAGGGTTAACCCTCTCCATACTGGTTATACTGGGGAGAGCTAATCCTCTCCGTACTGGGTGTACTGGGGAGAGTTAATCCTCTCCGTACTGGGTGTACTGGGGTTAACCTTCTGTGTACTGGGAGTGTACTGGGTGCGCTGGTCGCAGTTAACCCGTGCCATGCTGGAGGTACTGGGAGCGCTGGTCGGGGTTACCGCAGTGCTGGCGGTACTGGGAGCACTGGTCAGGGTTAACCCTGTGCTGGTGGTACTGGGAGCACTGGTCGGGGTGACACCCAGTGCAGGGTGTGTTGGTCAGGGTTAACCCGTTCCATGCTGGCGGTACTGGGAGCACTGGTCGGGGTTACCCCGGTGCCGGCGGTACTGGGAGCACTGGTCGCAGTTATCCCCGGTGCCGGCGGTACTGGGAGCACTGGTCGGGGTTACCCCGGTGCTGGCGGTACTGGGAGCACTGGTCGGGGTTACCCCAGTCCTGGGGGTACTGGGAGCACTGGTCGGGGTTACGGCAGTGCTGGCGGTACTGGGAGCACTGGTCGGGGTTACCCCGGTGCTGGCGGTACTGGGAGCACTGGTCGGGGTTATCCCCGGTGCTGGCGGTACTGGGAGCACTGGTCGGGGTTACCCCCAGTCCTGGCGGTACTGGGAGCACTGGTCGGGGTTATCCCCGGTGCTGGCGGTACTGGGAGCACTGGTCGGGGTTACCCCGGTGCCGGCGGTACTGGGAGCACTGGTCGGGGTTATCCCCAGTCCTGGCGGTACTGGGAGCACTGGTCGGGGTTATTCCGGTGCCGGCGGTACTGGGAGCACTGGTCGGGGTTACGGCAGTGCTGGCGGTACTGGGAGCACTGGTCGGGGTTATCCCCGTGCTGGCGGTACTGGGAGCACTGGTCGGGGTTACCCCAGTCCTGGCGGTACTGGGAGCACTGGTCGGGGCTATCCCCGTGCTGGCGGTACTGGGAGCACTGGTCGGGGTTATTCCCGGTGCCGGCGGTACTGGGAGCACTGGTCGCAGTTATCCCCGGTGCCGGCGGTACTGGGAGCACTGGTCGGGGTTACCGCAGTGCTGGCGGTACTGGGAGCACTGGCCGGGGTTACCCCGGTGCCGGCGGTACTGGGAGCACTGGTAGGGATTATCCCCGGTGCCGGCGGTACTGGGAGCACTGGTCGGGGTTACCCCGGTGCCGGCGGTACTGGGAGCAGTGGTCGGGGTTACCCCGGTGCCGTCGGTACTGGGAGCACTGGTCGGGGCTATCCCCGTGCTGGCGGTACTGGGAGCACTGGTCGGGGTTATTCCGGTGCCGGCGGTACTGGGAGCACTGGTCGGGGTTACCCCGGTGCTGGCGGTACTGGGAGCACTGGTCGGGGCTATCCCCGTGCTGGCGGTACTGGGAGCACTGGTCGGGGCTATCCCCGTGCTGGCGGTACTGGGAGCACTGGTCGGGGTTACCCCGGTGCCGGCGGTACTGGGAGCACTGGTCGGGGTTACCCCGGTGCCGGCGGTACTGGGAGCACTGGTAGGGATTATCCCCGGTGCTGGCGGTACTGGGAGCACTGGTCGGGGTTACCCCGGTGCCGGCGGTACTGGGAGCACTGGTCGGGGCTATCCCCGGTGCTGGCGGTACTGGGAGCACTGGTCGGGGTTACACCCAGTGCAGGGTGTGTTGGAAACAATTAACCCTTGCCATGCTGGCGGTACTGGGAGCGCTGGTCGGGGTTATCCCCGGTGCTGGCGGTACTGGGAGCACTGGTCGGGGTTATTCCCGGTGCCGGCGGTACTGGGAGCACTGGTCGGGGCTATCACCGGTGCCGGCGGTACTGGGAGCACTGGTCGGGGTGACACCCCGCGCTGGGCGCGCTGCTCCGGGTTAATCTCCCGCTCCGGTGCCCGGGTGCCTCCCCGCCGGGGGGCGGCTGCGGAGGGTGGGGCGCTGCGATAAGGCGCCCCCGCTGCCCGCCCCCGCCCCGCCCCTGCCGCGAAGCCGGAGCCGGTGCTGGGGCCGGTGCGGGCGGAGCCCCCAGGGCCGTTTTCCCCGGAGCCCCCGCGGTACCGGTGCCGGTTCTCCCCGCCGGAGCCCTCCCGGTGCCGGTGCCGTTCCCCTCCCCCGGTCATGCCCCCCGTGGCGTCTCGGCGGACATCGTGGCGCTCGGTGAGTCCCCGCGCGTGGGACCCCCGTCACGCACCCCCGCGGGGTGGGAGAGGCGGGGGCGCGAGAAGAGATGCCGCAGGGCTGGGGGCTGCAGGAGCCGCGGGGGCTGGGGGCTGCGGCGTGGTGCAGGAGGGTCTTCTGGGGGGTTGGGGGCTGATCCCCGAATCTGGGGGCGGGGGGTCCCTGTGGTGGGGGGGAGGCGGCGGGGGGGCTGCGGGGGGGGGGGCGTGGGCGATGGAGCCGCTGACTCAGGCTTGGCACCGCGCCCGCTCCCCTCACCTGCCGGCCCCACGCCCCCTCTGCCACCCCTGCCGGCTCTGGGGGCGTCCGTGGGGCTGGGGGCGTCGGTGGGTCTGGGGCGCCGCCGGTGCGCGTCGCGCTGGGGTCCCAGGGTGCCGAGAGGGCCGGGGGCGGTGATGCCGGTGGGTCCAAATTCGGGCCCGGTGATGTCGGTGGGTCCGGGTGTCGCACCCGGTGATGTCGGTGGGTCCGGGTGTCGCACCCGGTGATGTCCGTGATGCCGGTGGGTCCAAATTTGGGGCCAGTGATGCCGGTTGGTCCGAATTCGGGGCCCGGTGGTGCCGGTGGGTCCGTGTACCGGGCCCGGCGATGCCGGCGCCGGTGGCTTTGCCGGGTTCGGAGCTTCTGCAAATGGCGCCTGGGCCGCGGCGAACGCGCGGTGCCGCCGGCTCCTGGGGAACGAGCCGGTGCCAGGGCTGCGGCGGCTGCTGCCGGGGCGGAGGGGATGGCGGAGGGGGATGGCGGAGGGGGATGGCGGAGGTGTCGGGGTGCGGGGGCAGGATCGCGGAGCTGCCGGGATGGCGGGGGCGGGATCACGGGGGTGCCGGGATGATGGAGGCGGGATGGCGGAGGTGCCGGGATGGAGAGGCAGGATCACGGAGCTGCCGGGATCGCAGAGCCGTCCCCGGGGCTGCCGGGATCGCAGAGCCGTCCCCGCCGCTCCCGCTCCCCCGGGAGCGCTCCCGGTACCGAGATGCTGCAGCGGCACCGACCCGCGGGGCGCCCGCCCGGGCCGAACCCCAGCACGGAGCCGGCCTGAGCGCCGCCGCGCTGTCCCGGTGCGGGCGTGCCCCGCACGGCTTCGCTCCGGCTGCTCTTCCCGGCGGGGTCCCAGGGGCGCGTTCCCGGTGCCGGACCAGCCATGGTCCCCGTGGCCCCGGGGGGATCCGTGCACGGCTCGGGACGGGCCCCGCTCTCCCGGGGCTGTCCCGGTACCTCCGTGATTCTGCCGTGTGCCGCACCGGGCTTGGGCGCGCGGGCGCTGCCGGTGCCGCGGAGCCGGTGCCCGGTGTCCCCGGCACCGTGTCTCTGCTCAGGAGCCGGGGCCGGCGGGGCCGGGGGTCCCTGAACCGAGAAGGAGGGCGGTGGTGACACCGGGGGTCCCCTGTGCCGGGGTCCCGGAGGCGAAAAGGGCTGTGGCGATACCGGGGGTCCCTGGAGCGATGACGAGAGAGGTGGCGATACGGGGGGTCCCTGATGCCGGGGGTCCCTGAAGAGATTGGGAGGGCAGTGGCGATACCGGGGGTCCCTAGAGCGAGAAGGAAGGCAGTGGTGATACCGAGGGTCCCCGGTTCCCCGGTGCCGGGGGTCCCTGAAGAGAAAAGGAGGGCAGTGGTGATACGGGGGTCCCGTGTGCAGGGGGTCCCTGGAGCGATTGGGAGGGCAGTGGTGACACCGGGGGTCCCTAGAGCGAGAAGGAAGGCAGTGGTGATACCGGGGGTCCCCGGTGCCGGGGGTCCCCAGCGCACGAAGGCGATGGTCCCGGTGCCGGGGGTCCCTGGAGCGAGAGGGAAGGAGGTGACGATACTGGGGGTTCCCGGTTCCCCGGTGCCGGGGGTCCCTGAAGAGAAAAGGAGGGCACTGGTGATACTGGGGGTCCCTGGAGTTCCGGTGCCGGGGGTCTCTGATCGAGGAGGAAGGAGGTGGCCATGCCGGGCTTGGGGGGAGGGTCTCTGGTGCCCCCGGTGCCGGGAGTCCCGAGCCGAGAAGAGCAGTGGCGATATCGGGGGTCCCCATAGCGAGAAGGAAGGAGGCGGCGATTTCAGGGGTCCCCTGTGCCGGGGGTCCCCAGCCTGCGAAGGCGATGGTCCCGGTCCCGGGGGTCCCTGAAGCGAGGAGGAAGGAGGTGGCCATGCTGGGATTGGGGGTCCCTGGTGTCCCGGTGCCGGGGGTTCCCAGCTCGCGAAGGCGGTGGTCCCGATACCGGGGTCTCTGGTGTCCCGGTACCGGGGGTCTCTGGTGTCCCGATACCGGGGGTCCCTGGTGTCCCGGTACCGGGGGTCTCTGGTGTCCCGGTACCGGGGTCTCTGGTGCCCCGGTGCCGGGGGTCCCTGGTGTCCCGGTCCCAGGGGTCCCTGGTGTCCCGGTCCCGGGGGTCCCTGGTGTCCCGGTACCGGGGGTCCCCAGCCTACGAAGGCGGTGGTCCCGGTCCCAGGGGTCCCTGGTGTCCCGGTCCCAGGGGTCCCTGGTGTCCCGGTACCGGGGGTCCCCAGCGTCCGAAGCCCGTGGTCCCGGTGCCGGGGTCCCTGACGCCCCCTCTGCCGCAGGAGCCGGGGCCGGCGGCGATGGCGGAGGAGAGCTCGAGCGGCAGCAGCGGCTCGCCCGGCGCCGGGGACACGCTGCCCTGGAACCTGGGCAAACACCAGCGCTCGCAGCGAGCCAAGGCGGCCGCGGGCAACGGGACCGTGCTGGACCCCGCCGAGCGAGCGGTCATCCGCATCGCAGGTACGGCGGGGCGGGACGGGGCCGGGCCGCGAGGGGGGGCTCGGCGAGAGCGGGGGGGTCCGGGGCGTGTCCGGGGGTCCGGGGAGTGTCCCGGGGTCTGGAACGTGTCCGGGGTCCGGGGCGTGTCCGGGGGTCCGGGGAGTGTCCCGGGGTCTGGAACGTGTCCGGGGGTCCGGGCCGTGTCCGGGGTCCGGGCCGTGTCCGGGGTCCGGGGCGTGTCCGGGGGTCTGGAACGTGTCCGGGGGTCTGGAACGTGTCCGGGGGGTCCGGGATGTGTCCGGGGGATCCGGAACGTGCCGAGGGGTCCGGGACGTGTACGGGGGTCCGGGGCGTGTCCGCGGGTCCGGGATGTGTCCGGGGGTCCGGGCCGTGTACGGGGGTCCGGGGCGTGTCCGGGGGTCTGGAAAGTGTCCGGGGGTCCGGGATGTGTCCGGGGGTCTGGAACGTGTCCGGGGGTCCGGGACTCGTTCGAGGGTCCGGGACGTGTCCGGGGGTCCGGGGCGTGTCTGGGGGTCCGGGACCTGTCCCGGGTCTGGAACGTGTCCGGGGGTCCGGGGCGTGTCTGGGGGTCCGGGGCGTGTCCGGGGGTCCGGGGCGTGTACGGGGGTCCGGGACGTGTCCGGGGGTCCGGGGCGTGTCCGGGGTCTGGAACGTGTCCGGGGGTCTGGAACGTGTCCGCGGGTCCGGGCCGTGTCCGGGGTCCAGGACTCGTTCGAGGGTCCGGGGCATGTCCGGGGGTCCGGGATGTGTCCGGGGCTCCGGATTGAGGGGTCGGCGGTGCCTGGAGACCCGTGGGGCGATGCCGTGTCCCACGCGGGCCGGGGGTGACACAGCGCGGGATCTGTGCCGAGCCGAGCCGAGCCGAGCCGTGCAGAGCTGTGCTGTGCCGTGCCGTGCCGAGCCGAGCCGTGCCGAGCCGAGCCGAGCCGAGCCGATCCGAGCCGTGCCGAGCCGAGCCGAGCCGTGCCGTGCCGTGCTGTGCTGTGCCGAGCCGTGCCGTGCCGAGCCGAGCCGAGCCGAGCCGAGCCGAGCCGAGCCGAGCCGTGCCGTGCCGAGCCGAGCCGAGCCGAGCCGAGCCCATGCAGTTTCCAGCGTGTCCCCATAAAATCCTCAGCGTTCCCCCCCGCCCCCGACGCAGAACCCTCCCCCGGCTATTTCCGTTACCCTCCCTGTCCCTCCCTGTCCCCTCCTGTCCCTCCTCCCCTGTCCCTCCCTCCCTGTCCCTCCCTGTCCCTCCCTCCCTGTCCCTCCCTCCCTGTCCCTCCCTGTCCCTCCCTGTCCCTCCCTCCCTGTCCCTCCCTCCCTGTCCCTCCCTGTCCCTGTCCCTCCTCCCTGTCCCTCCCTGTCCTCCCTGTCCCTCCCTCCCCGCCCCCGCGCTGCCCCCGCTCGAGTTTCAGGGCCATTAGTGCCTATTTCTATTTTTAGGGATGACGATGCCCCCGTCCCATGGGGCCGGTGTGTCACCCCCTCCGCTGGGATTTGGGGGGGCTGTTGGGGGCCGCGGTGGGAGCCCCTCAGTGGCTCTCGGGGGCGGCACAGGGAGACGGAGCTTTAAAACCCCCGGTGCCGTGGGGGCGTCACGTCCCGGTCCCCGCCGCCGGGGTGGGGGTCTCTGTGTGGGGCTGAGGGGAGGGGGCGACCGGCCTGTCCCTCCAGCGAGGCTGGGGGTCAAGGGGGAATGGGGGGGGGTCCTGGGCCGGCTGTGGGGTGCGCAGGCACCCTCGCCCTCATCAGCTAGCGCCCCCCAGCCCAAATTTACCCTGTCACTGCGCCCCCAGGACCCCAGTCCCACAATGACCCCTGTCACTGCGCCCCCAGCCCCACACTGACCCCTGTTACCTGCGCCCCCAGCCCCACACTGACCCCATCACTGCGCCCCCAGCCCCAAAATCACCCCTGTCAGCCGCGCCCCCAGGACCCCCAGCCCCAAAATGACCCCATCACTGCGCCCCCAGCCCCACACTGACCCCTGTTACCTGCGCCCCCAGCCCCACACTGACCCCATCACTGCGCCCCCAGCCCCAAAATGACCCCTGTCACCTGCGCCCCAGTCCCATAATGACCCCATCACTTCACCCCCAGCCCCACACTGACCCCATCACTGCGCCCCCAGCCCCAAAATCACCCCTGTCAGCTGCGCCCCAGGACCCCAGCCCCAAAATGACCCCTGTTACCTGCACCCCCAGGCCCAAAATAACCCTGTCACTGCGCCCCCAGCCCCAAATGACCCTATCACTGCGCCCCCAGCCCCACACTGACCCCCATCACTGCGCCCCCAGCCCCACACTGACCCCTGTCACCTGCGCCCCCAGCCCCACACTGACCCCATCACTGCGCCCCCAGCCCCATAATGACCCCATCACTGCGCCCCCAGCCCCACACTGACCCCATTACTGCTCCCCCAGCCCCACATCACCCACCCCTCGGTCTCCTCTGGGCACCCGTGGGCGCCCCACGGGCGGGGCCAGCCCTGCCGGGGTTCGGGCCACATCCCCGCCCCGTGTGTGGCGTTTGGGGGCCGTAGGGGGTTTCAGCTGCCCCCTGCCCCGCGGCGTGTCCGTGGGTGCCGTGTCCGTGAGTCACGGCGCTCCGCGGGGCGGCGTCCGGCGGTTCCTTTAAAGGGCTGGGCGGGGCGCGTCCTGTCCCCGCTCCGTCCCCGGTCCCGTCCCCTGTCCCGTCCCCGCTCCCGTCCCCGGTCCCGTCCCCGCTCCCGTGCCCGGTCCCGTGCCCGGCCCGGCCGCGGGGTGCGGAGCAGCCGAGCCGCCGGACCCCCGCCGGACCCTCCGGCCACTGCGGACCCCGGCCCCCACCCTCGGCCCCCTCGCCCCCCCGCCGCCATGGCCGCCGCCGGCCCCCCGGCGCCCCTGAGGAGCAGGACTTCATCCAGGCCTACGAGGACGTGCGGGAGCGCTACAAGGTACGGGACCCCCGCCCAGCGCGGCCCGCCCGGGGGGCGCGGGGTCCGGCCGCGGGGGCAGCGCGGGGGGAGCGCGGCCGCTCATTCCCATAATTGGGCACGTCGGGCAGCGCCGGCACGGGGGGAGGAGCGGCCGGGGGCACGGGGAGACCCCGGAGCGGGGCGCGGTGCCCGGGCGGGGGCTGCGCCTGAGCCCCCAACAGCGATTTGGGGGGGCGCTGGGGGGTGCTGGGGACAGAGGGGCTGCTGTGGGGCGGGGGCGCGGAGGGGCTGTGCCGTGGGTGACACGGGTGACACATGGGTGGCACGGGTGGCATCTCGGTGCCCCGCGGTGCCCCGGTGCCCGCGCGTGGCCCCGCGTCGCGGCGGAGCCTCGGCCGTGCCCTTACATGGAGCAGGCGCTGCCGCGGGGGCGCCCCCGCCCGCCCCCCGCCCCACGCCGGGGGTCCCGCTGTCCCCGCCCCGGGCGATGGGGACAGCCCCGCTCGCTGCCGCCGGTGCCGGTGTCGCCTGCTGTGCGTCACCTGGCGGGTGTCGCCGTCCGGGGGTGTCACCTCGGCGGGGCGCCGGGGGGTGGTGAGGCTCGGCTGGGGGCTCGGTGTCACCGTGCGGGTCCTGGGGGGGCTCGGTGTCACCGTGCGGGTCCTGGGGGGCTCGGTGTCACCTCTCCAGGTCCTAGCAGGGGCTCGGTGTCACCGTGCGGGTCCTGGCAGGTTCGGTGTCACCGTGCGGGTCCTGGGGGGCTCGGTGTCACCGTGCCAGGTGTTGGTTCGGTGTCACCGTGCGGGTCCTGGCAGGGGCTCGGTGTCACCTCTCCGGGTCCTGGCAGGGGCTCGGTGTCACCGTGCGGGTCCTGGCAGGGGCTCGGTGTCACCGTCGCGGGTCCTGGGGGGCTCGGTGTCACCTCTCCAGGTCCTAGCAGGGGCTCGGTGTCACCGTGCGGGTCCTGGGGGCTCAGTGTCACCGTGCGGGTCCTGGCGGGTTCGGTGTCACCGTGCGGGTCCTGGGAGGGGTCGGTGTCACCGTGCGGGTCCTGGCGGGCTCGGTGTCACCGTGCGGGTCCTGGGGGGCTCGGTGTCACCTCTCCAGGTCCTGGCAGGGGTTCGGTGTCACCTCGCCGGGTCCTGGCAGGTTCGGTGTCACACTGTGCTGTCACCTCTCCAGGTCCTGGCACGTTCAGTGTCACACTGTGCTGTCACCTCTCCAGGTCCTGGCAGGTTCGGTGTCACACTGGTGTCACCTCGCCGGGTCCTGGCAGGTGTAGTGCTGCAGGTCCTGTGGCAGGTGTTTGGTGCCACCCTGTCACCCCACCTGGTCAGGTGCTGGCAAGTTTGGTGTCACCAGGTGATCCCACCTGGCTTGGTGCCGGGGGTTTGGTGCTGGGGACACGGGCGGGGGTCAGTGTCCCCACACGGTCACTGGGTGCCAGAAATTGGTGTCACTGTGCAGTCAGTGCCAGAAATTGGTGTCACTGTGCAGTCAGTGCCAGGGTTTGGTGTCACTGTGCAGTCAGTGCCAGGGTTTGGTGTCCCCCAGTCACTGAGTGCCAAGGTTTGGTGTCACTGCAGTCAGTGCCAGGGTTTGGTGTCACTGTGCAGTCAGTGCCAGAAATTGGTGTCCCCCAGTCACTGAGTGCCAAGGTTTGGTGTCACCAGGCAATCACTGAGTATCAGGATTTGGTGTCCCCACACGGTCACTGAGTGCCAGGGTTTGGTGGCACTCTGCAGTCAGTGCCAGGGTTTGGTGTCCCCACACGGTCACTGGGTGCCAGGGTTTGGTGGCACTCTGCAGTCAGTGCCAGGGTTTGGTGTCCCCACGCAGTCCCACCTCGCTGGGTGGCTGTGGCACCGAGCCTGGGGGTTCCTGTCACCCTTGCCAGGGGCTGGCGAGTTTGGGGCTCCTGTCACCCCTTGCCAGGTGCTGGCAGGTTTGGGGCTCCTGTCACCACGTGCTGGCGGGTTTGGGGGCTCCTGTCACCCCTTGCCAGGTGCTGGCGGGTTTGGGGTTCCTGTCCCCAGGGGCTGGCGGGTTTGGGGTTCCTGTCCCCAGGGGCTGGCGGGTTTGGGGGTACCTGTCACCGGGTGCTGGTGGGTTTGGGGCTCCTGTCACCCCTTTGCCAGGTGCTGGCGGGTTTGGGGCTCCTGTCACCCCTTTGCCAGGTGCTGGCGGGTTTGGGGCTCCTGTCACCCCTTCTGCCAGGTGCTGGCGGGTTTGAGGTACCTGTCACCGGGTGCTGGTGGGTTTGAGGGCTCCTGTCACCCTTTGCCAGGTTTGGGGTTCCTGTCCCCAGGGGCTGGCGGGTTTGGGGCTCCTGTCACCCCTTGCCAGGTGCTGGCGGTTTTGGGGCTCCTGTCACCAGCTGCTGGCGGGTTTGGGGGCTCCTGTCACCCTTTGCCAGGTTTGGGGGCTCCTGTCACCCCTTGCCAGCTGCTGGCAGGTTTGGGGGCTCCTGTCACCGGGTGCTGGCAGGTTTGGGGGTTCCTGTCACCCTTTCCTAGGTTTGGGGCTCCTGTCCCCAGCTGCTGGCGGGTTCGGTGCCCTGGCCAGGCGTGGGCACGGGTGCCCGGTGGCCGAGTGGCCCGGGGACAGTTTGCCTGCAGGGAGGTGATGTCAGGCTGAGCCAGCAGGGCCGGAGTGACACGGCAGGGTGACACAGCGGTGACACGGCAGGGTGACACGGCAGGGTGACACGGCAGGGGGACACGGCAGGGTGACACGGCACGGTGACACGGCAGGGTGACACGGCAGGGGGACACAGCAGGGTGACACAGCAGGGGGACACAGGGTGACACGGCAGAGTGACACGGCAGAGTGACACGGCAGGGGACACGGCAGGGTGACACAGCAGCGTGACACGGCAGGGGGACACAGCGGTGACACATCAGGGTGACACGGGGCGGTGACACGGCAGGGGGACACAGCGGTGACACAGCCGGTGACACGGCAGGGTGACACGGCAGGGTGACACGGGCGGTGGCACAGCAGGGTGACACAGCAGGGTGACACAGCAGGGTGACACGGCAGGGGGACACAGCGGTGACACGGGGCGGTGGCACGGTGCCCGTCGGGGCTGCTGCTCCCTGCCCGTGCCAGCCTGGGGCTCAGGGCACCAGCAGCCACCTGCCAGGTGACATCTGGGGTGGCACAGCCGGGGTGGCCCTGGCGGGGCGGGAGTGCCGAGGGGCACGGGCACCTGGAGAGAGAGGCACGGCTGTGCCACTGCCACTGTTACTGTCAGCACTGTCACTGTCACCAATGTCACTGTTACTGCTGTCACTGTCACCACCCGGAGAGAGAGGCACGGCTGTGCCACTGCCACTGTCACCACTGTCACTGTCACCATTGTCACTGTCACCACCTGAAGAGAGAGGCACGGCTGTGCCACTGTCACTGTCACCAATGTCACTGTCACCAATGTCACTGTCACTGTCACCACCTGGAGAGAGGCACGGCTGTGCCACTGCCACTGTCACCAATGTCACTGTCACCAATGTCACTGTTACTGCTGTCACTGTCACCACTGTCACTGTCACCACCTGGAGAGAGGCACGGCTGTGCCACTGCCACTGTCACTGTCACCAATGTCACTGTCACTGTCACCACCTGGAGAGAGAGGCACGGCTGTGCCACTGTCACTGTCACCAATGTCACTGTTACTGCTGTCACTGTCACTGTCACCAATGTCACTGTCACTGCTGTCACTGCTACCGTCACCTCTGTCACTGTCACCACTGTCACCATCACCACTGCCATTGTCACCACTGCCACTGTCACCATCACCACTGTCACCATCCCCGCTGCCACTGCCACTGTCACTGTGCCAGCTGTCCCCAGTGATTGGCTCGGTGCTCACCCACCTGCCACCTGTGGGGACAGCCGGGCCCCGGGGACACCCCAGCCCTTCCCCTGGCTGTGCCAGGGTCCCTGCAGGTGTCCCAGGGCTCCCAGGGCAGTGTCCCTCGCAGTGGTCAGTGGCCCAGTGGCAGGGACATGTCCCTGCTGTCCCTGGTGTCCGTGCTGGAGTCCCCCCCGCTGGCCCCGGGGCCTGGAGGGGGCCAGTGTCCTGCGTGTGTGCCCAGTGCCACGGTGGCCGCCGTGTGGTCACCTCCTGGTGTCCCCAGAGTGGCTGGTGGCCGTGGGGGCCATGCCACAGTCCCTCTGGTGTCCCCAGGCTGGCTGGTGGCCGTGGTGGCAGTGCTGGGTCCCCCGGGTGGGATCGTGCTGTGTGAGGGGGTCTGTGCTGTGAGGGGTCTGTGCTGTGGGAGGGTCTGTGCTGTGTGAGGGTCTGTGCTGTGAGGGGTCTGTGCTGTGTGAGGGTCTGTGCTGTGTGAGGGTCTGTGCTGTGTGAGGGGTCTGTGCTGTGTGAGGGGGTCTGTGCTGTGGGGAGGGGTCTGTGCTGTGTGAGGGGTCTGTGCTGTGTGAGGGGTCTGTGCTGTGTGAGGGGGTCTGTGCTGTGAGGAGGGGTCTGTGCTGTGTGAGGGGGGTCTGTGCTGTGTGAGGGGTCTGTGCTGTGGGGAGGGGTCTGTGCTGTGAGGAGGGTCTGTGCTGTGAGGGGTCTGTGCTGTGGGAGGGGTCTGTGCTGTGAGGAGGGTCTGTGCTGTGTGAGGGGTCTGTGCTGTGTGAGGGGTCTGTGCTGTGTGAGGAGGGGTCTGTGCTGTGAGGAGGGGTCTGTGCTGTGCTGTGTGAGGGTCTGTGCTGTGGGGGGTCTGTGCTGTGTGAGGAGGGTCTGTGCTGTGGGGGGTCTGTGCTGTGGGGGGTCTGTGCTGTGTGAGGGGTCTGTGCTGTGAGGGGGTCTGTGCTGTGGGGAGGGTCTGTGCTGTGAGGGGTCTGTGCAGTGTGAGGGGGTCTGTGCTGTGTGAGGAGGGGTCTGTGCTGTGGGGAGGGTCTGTACTGTGGGGGGGTCTGTACTGTGGGGAGGGTCTGTGCTGTGAGGGGTCTGTGCAGTGTGAGGGTCTGTGCTGTGTGAGGAGGGGTCTGTGCTGTGGGGAGGGGTCTGTGCTGTGTGAGGGGGGTCTGTGCTGTGTAGGGTCTGCGCTGTCGCTGATTTCGGGGGGGGGTTTGTGCCGTGGGGGGTCTGCGCTGTCGCTGATTTGGGGTGGGGTCTGTGCTGTGAGGGGGTCTGTGCTGCGCTGTCGCTGATTTGGGGGGGTCTGCGCTGTCGTTGACTCAGGGTCTCTGCCGCCCCGCCCCCGCCGCAGCCGCCGGTCCGGTCGGTGGGGGTGGGGGCTGGGGCGGTGTCGCTGCCGCAGGGGCGGGCCCGCGGCCGGGGGAGGGCAGGGCGGCTCCGTCCCGCCCCCGGGGCTGCGGGAGCGCGGGCGGCCATGGAGGGGCGCGGGGCATCCACCACGAGATCGCCTCCCTCAAAGGTACCGGCCCGGGGGCGCCGGGGGCAAATCCGGGGGCAAATCCGGGGGCAAACCCGCGTCCCGGGGCAAATCCGGGGCAAATCCGCATCCCGGGGGTAAATCCGCATCCCGGGGCAAATCCGCATCCCGGGGGCAAATCCTCATCCTGGGGGCAAATCCGCATCCCGGGGGCAAATCTGCATCCCGGGGGCAAATCCGCATCCCGGGGGCAAACCGCGTCCCGCAGCGCTGCTGTGCCCGTGTCGCAGCGCGGGGGGCGCGGGGACCCCCCGGTGTCACGCGGAGTTTCCCGGCGCGCTCGGCCGTGAGGAACGGGCCGGTCACGGGGCTGCCGGCGGCCGCCGCGCCCGGTGTCACCGCAGCGGGCACGGAGCCACCGCGGGGCCCGCAGCGCGGCGGGGCCGGGCTGGAGCGGGGCCCGGAGAGAGGAGGGACCGCGAGAGTCGGGATGGAGCTCGGGAAATGGGGATGGAGCTCGGGAAATGGGGATGGAGAGCAGGAAATGGGGATATAGCCAGGGAAAATCGGGATATAGCCAGGGAAAATCGGGATATAGCCAGGGAAAATCGGGATGGAGCCTGGAAAATCAGGATAGAGCCCGGGAAATGGGGATGGAGCCCGGGAAATGGGGATGGAGCTCGGGAAATGGGGATGGAGAGCAGGAAAATTGGGATGAAGCCCGGAAAATCGGGATATAGCCCAGAAAATGGGGACGGAGAGCAGGAAAATTGGGATATAGCCCGGGAAAATCGGGATGGAGCGCAGGAAAATTGGGATGGAGCCCGGGAAATCGGGATAGAGCCTGAAAATCGGGATATAGCCCGGAAAATCGGGATGGAGAGCAGGAAAATCGGGATATAGCCCGGAAAATGGGGATGGAGCCCGGGAAATGGGGATGGAGCCGGGGAAATGGGGATGGAGAGCAGGAAAACGGGGATATAGCCCGGGGAAATCGGGATGGAGCCCAGGAATGGGGATGGAGAGCAGGAAAACTGGGATGAAGCCCGGAAAATCGGGATATAGCCCCGGAAAATCGGGATATAGCCCGGAAAATGGGGATAGAGCGCAGGAAAATCGGGGTGAAGCCGGAGGGTCGGGGTGGGATGGACACAGTGAGAGTCGGGATGGGATGGGATGGGATGGAGCTCGGGGGGATGGGGATGATCCCGCGAGGTTCGGGATGAGCCCCGAAAAGATCGGGGCGCCCAGCGGCTGTGGGGATGCTCAGAGCCCAGAGAAGGGACCCCGGTTCTGTCCCCAGCGAGGGGACCCCGGCTCGTGACCCCCCGGGACGTGGCCAGGCTGATTTTCGGTGAGAAACATCCGGGCCCGGCATCCCGCCGGCCCCGGGAGCGGCCCCGGGACCCGCTGCGGGCCCGGCCTCATTAGAGCCGCCCGCGGCGCCGTGCCCGCTCCAAGAGCCGCGCTTTGTTCCGCCGGGCACGGGGAGCCCGCCAGAGCCGGCGCTGGCACCGCCACCGGCGCTGGCACCGGCACCGGGACGGCAGCGCGGGGCCCGCGGCCAGACGCCGCTGCCCGCCCCGGGTTTGGGGGGCTGCCGCTGCTTGGGGCTGGTTTTAGGGGTGAGGGGCGCACGCAGCAGCGGGTTCGGGGGCGCCGCGGGACGCGGAGCTGCGGGGGGGCGCGGGGGGCGCGGGGGGCGGCCCCGCTGTCACATCGCGTCCCGTCACGGCGGCGCTGACGCGGCGGTTCCCGCGGGCGCCGCAGCGAGGCCGTGACCCCGCTGGGGCCGGGGGTGCGGGGGCGCGGGGGACACAGGGTCCTGCTGCCCCATCGCATCCCCGGAGCTGCCCCGTGGCTTCCTCCATCCCCCGTTTCTGCCCCGTTTTTCCCCGTCCCTGCCCCGTCCCTGCCCAGTCCCTGCCCCGCCCCCCCGCGGTTCTGGGGCGCTGTGGGGCCCAGACAAGTGATGCCCCCAAAGGATCCCCCCAGTGCTCCCAGTGCCCTGCAGCAGCTGCGCTGGGTGTCCCAGCGCCGGGAGCCGCGCTCTGCCCCCGCGCCGCCCCCGGATGGGGAACTTGTGCAAGTCCTGGTGGGGCTCCCGTGGGTGTGGGGTCCCCCCGGACCCGCAGCTGTGGGGCGGGCACCCCACAGGAGCCGCCCCCTGCCTGGGCCGCTGCTCGCCGCCAGTAAATCCCAGTAAATCCCAGTAAATCCCAGTGAGCCCCGCTGGCACTCCCAGTGGTGCCGTGGGCAGGGACTGGGGCGCTCGGGGGTGTCCCCCCATTTTCCCAGCTGCGGGGGGCTCCTGGTGCAGCATCGCGCGTGGGGGGTGCAGGGGCAGCTTTGGGGGTTCCTCCCCTTTGGGGTCTCCGGGCAGCGCGGGGACCCCCGGTTCGTCCCACGGATTCCTCCCGCTCCGTGGTGCGGGTGCCACCCCCGCACCCCCTCACACCAACCCGGGGGTCCCATGGAGGGGGTCCCCGGTGCCGGGGCTCTTCCCACGGCGGTCCCGGGGGTCCCCGCGCTCCGGGTGGGGGTCTCAGGGCGGGTCTCGGTGCCCGGGGGGTCTCAGGGCGGCTCTCGGTGCCCGGGGGGTCTCAGGGCGGCTCTCGGTGCCCAGTGAGGGTCTCAGGGCAGGTCTCTGTGCCCGGGGGGGTCTCAGGGCAGGTCTCGGTGCCCGGTGAGGGTCTCAGGGCGGCTCTCGGTGCCCGGGGGTGTCTCAGGGCGGGGGTCTCAGGGCAGGTCTCGGTACCCGCTGGGGGTCTCAGGGCAGGTCTCGGTGCCGGGTGAGGGTCTCAGGGCGGGGGTCTCAGGGCGGGGGTCTCAGGTCAGATCTCGGTGCCGGGTGAGGGTCTCAGGGCGGGGGTCTCAGGGCAGGTCTCGGTGCCGGGTGAGGGTCTCAGGGCGGGTCTCGGTGCCGGGTGGGGGTCTCAGGGAAGGTCTCGGTGCCCGGTGAGGGTCTCAGGGCGGGTCTCGGTGCCCGGTGAGGGTCTCAGAGCCGGTCTCGGTGCCCGGGGGTGTCTCAGGGCGGGGGTCTCAGGGCGGGGGGCTCAGGGCGGGGGCTCAGGGGTCTCGCTGCCCCGTGCCCAGCCGCCCGCCGAGGCGTGGCGCGGGTGGCACGGCTGTGTCGCCGCCGCGCCCGTGGGAGAGTCGCGGGGTCCCCCGGCGCTGCCGGGACCGACGGGGGCGGGAGCAGCGCAAATATTGACGTGGCACGAGGCGGCACCGAGCCCTGCCCGGGCACCTGCTGGTCCCGCTGCGCGACCCCCGCCCGCGGCGGTTCGGGGCGCAGGGCGGGTCTGGGGCGCCGGGCCCGGCTCGGGGTCTCCCCCCTCACGGTCCCGTCCCGAGCTCAGAGACCCCCGCAGCTCCGTGTGGGCTCAGTGGCCCCTCCAAGCCCCCCCATTGGCTCGGGGCCCCCGGGCACCCCGCGGGCCGGTCCCGGGCGGGGGCGGGGCGGGACCCGCGGGGTTCCCACGCAGGAACCGGCCGGGTGGGTCGGGAAGGGGGCGGGTCCGGCCGTGCCCCCGGGCGGGAGCTGCAGCCGGGAGGGGCCGCTGGTGAGTCAGGGCCGGGCCTGGGGCCCCCGACCCCCCGAGCGGGGCGGAGCTGCAGCCGCTCCCGCCGTGCCGCAGCCAGCGCCGCGCCGTGCCGGATCGCGCCGGGACTGGGCTGTACTGGGCTGTACTGGGCTGCACTGGGCTGTACCGGGCTGTACCGGGCTGTACCGGGCCGTCCCGGGCTGCACTGGGCTGGACCGAGCCGAACCGGACCGAACTGGGCTGGAGCCGTGTTGGACCGTGCTGGGCTGGACCGGAGCGCGCTGAGCCGGGCAGTGCGGGGCCGTACTGGGCAGTGCTGGGACGTACTGGGCAGTGCTGGGACGTACTGGGCCGGGCTTACGGACTGAGTCGGGCTGTGCTGGGCGAGCCGTGACCCAAGCCGAGCCGAACTGAGCAGAACCGAACCGAGCCGAGCCGGACCGAGCAGAACCGAGCCGTAACCGAGCCGTAACCGAACCGAGCCGAACCGAGCCGTAACCGAGCGGAGCCGAGCAGAGCCGTAACCGAGTCAAACCGAGCCTAACCGAACCGAATCGAACCGAATCGAACCGAGCCGAACCGAGCCGAACCGAGCAGTAACCGGAACCGAACCGAGCCGCGCCATGGTGGCCGGGATGCTGATGCCGCTGGAGCGGCTCCGCTCCATCCTGGAGCTGCTGTTCCGCGAGGGGGTCCTGGTCGGGGAGCGGACGGTGCCCCGGCGCGCCCACCCGCAGCTGCCCGGCGTGGCCATGGTGGAGGTTCGCCGGGCCATGGCCTCGCTGCGCTCCCGCGGCCTCGTGCGCCAGACGGCGGCCTGGCGCCACCTCTACTGGTACCTGACGGACGCGGGCGTGGCTCACCTGCGCCGCTACCTGCGGCTGCCGCCCGACGTGGTGCCGCTGGCCTCCCTGCAGCGCTTTCCCGCGGCCCGCGGAGCCCCGAGCCCAGCCCCGGGCCCAGCCCCGGGCCCAGCGGGCGCGCCGCGAGCGGCGAGCGGCCGCTCTACCGCAGGAAGGACGAGGGCGAGCGGCACGAGGAGCCCGTCGCCGTCAGCGGGGCTGGGGCGTCCCAGGCGCCCCCAGCCCGGCCCGGCCACAGGTACCTGGTGCTGCGGTGGGCGGGGGCAGCCGGGCCCTCTTTCGCAGAGGGACAAGTCCTGGAGTTGCCCCAATGCCCTCGGCTTCGTGTCCTGCGCTCCTCAACCCCCTGCGTCCTGCCCAGCTGGGCGGGGTCCCTGCAGGCCCCGGCGCTCTCCGGGCACTGGGGGCTGCTTCACCAGTGCGCCTCGACCCCACGGGGACCCTCGGGGCCGGAGAGGTCCCTGCGGGATCGCGAGGTGCTGTGAGGTGGCTTCGGGGTCCCCAAAGGCCGGTGGGGTAACAGGGTGACATTGCTGCCACCCCCGGGGCTGTGATGCGAGGGGCTGTGGGGTCCCCGTGCCGTGGGGTCTGTGCCGTGCCCTGGGGACTGTGATTTCCCGGGGCTGTGCCGTGCCGTGGGGGCGGATTTCCAGTGGATTTCCCGGGGGCTGTGATTCCGGGGTGTGCCACTGGGGCTGTGCCGTGCCGTGCGGGCTGTGCCGTGCCCCGGGGGCTGTGATTGCCCTGGGGGCTGTGCTGTGCCCCGGGGGCTGTGATTGC